>JAXGGA010024564.1:0-11844 GCA_038373865.1 Uloborus plumipes
TAAAATTTAAAATAAAACATTATTTATTTGCACTTTCATAATTTTTAAATTTATTTCATAGCTCATCAAAATAATGTGGCAAAAATCAAATAAATCAAGCAATTCAAAGTAATTAAAACTATCCCAAAATGTATGTAATTATCTCATATAATATATCTCAAACACTTTTTAAAATATAGGGCTGGTTCGGGTAAGTGGGCCACTGGCGCTAGTACCCCCCCCCCCTTAAAACTGAAATACGCATATATTTTTTGCTTATGTGCCGATGTGAATAGCGCAATAAACCAACTATTTCTATCATAGATAAACACGGCTTTATGAGATAACTGGAATACGTTTCATCGAGAGAAATGAAATGTTTGAGTTTCCTTTTTCATTCCATGTCATCATGCCATAGTGTCAAAGCAAAAATTAATTATTTTTAAGAAATAATTTTTTTTAAATAATGCTATTTATTGATTTAAAAAATGTTAGCTTAATATTTTCCTTCATTTTTAGATTATTTATTCTTAATAATGAATTGATTAGTCCATGCAATTAATAATTCAGTTTAGTTTTTCAATCATGACGTATTTAAATAATTAATTATGTTTCTTGAAATTAATTAAATAATTAATAATTGATATAAATTTTAATTAATGTAATTAGAGAGGCGCCGGTTTTCTTAGGATGCCCGCGCCGAATTTTATTTCCAGTCCGACCCTGCTTGCAGCATGTTTTAAACAAACATTCATTGACATTTGAGAAGAGACACTTTCCTATGATTATTCGATGGTGACAAGCCAATAAATCGCCTGAATTGCCCCTTCCTAATGATTTCCTGTCATCGTCGTCTCTGCGGGTCGTCGCCTTTGCAGGTGGTGTCTTAGGCCCTGGGAGATTGTAACTACTTTTTGTCCCAGGGCTCCTTTCTATGGCCTTGTTTTTGTCTTAAAAGGCTATCGGCGCCCACCCAGCAAGCAAAATATCTTGCCTCAGGATTGCATAAAGGTTAACGCGTCGGCAAATATCACCTTGCCTGAATGCTGCCTGAATAATGTTATGTTACTCTCTAAGAGCTGTCATCGACTTGCCCCAATGTTGACTGTCAAGGTTTATGCAGCCTAATATCAGTCGAGTTACAGGATGGGCTCTGCCTTTGAAGCATCAAAATGCTGGCATAACAGTGTGAAATCAATCTGCATGCAAGAAGTGGTAGCTATTGTAATCTTGCATACATATTATCTTGACATTAAAATGGCAGGATACATTGATATAACAGTGTGAAATTAGTCTGTATGCAAGGTGCAATTGCTTGCAAGGTCTTTCTTTCTTTCTTTTTTTTTTTTTTTTTTTTTGTGTGTTATTTTCGCTTCAAATTCACGAAGTAAATTTCATTCTTTAACTATTCGTTTCATTCTTCAAGCAAATTGTTTTTTAGCTTAGAATATTTTAAAGCTGACACATGATTGGAAAGTCACATAGAGATATTTGCTTACGTTCGATTTGCCATTTATTTGCGGATAATGAAAATTACTTCATTGATTTTAGAATAAACTTTACATATTAAAATTCATAGACTTCTTATATAGTGGCAAAAACATAGTTAGATTTTTTATTATTTATTTATTTTATTATTATTATTATTATTATTATTATTATTTTTTTTGCTTAACAGAATGAGTCGCACTATTAAAAATACAATGCAATATTTTATTTATTTAAAAATGTATGCTTCTTTTCGAATTATTAATACATAAAATGCCTGGTTAAAATTATGGAGAAATATTAATAAATATCGCAGATAATAAACAAAAAAATCTAAGTCCATTTCTGAGTGGATGTCAGCTTAAAAAATACACTTAGACAAAAAACTAATTTATTTTCAAGAATAACATAAATAGTTATTGAATAAAATTAAACTTACTAGCGAGCTTGAAGTCATTTTATGGTAAAACCGTCACTGCGTATAATCCCTTGTCTGCTTTGTTTAAGAACGAAAAACTGTATTTTTGCCCATTTCTGCCATTGATCGCGATATTTATTGTGTATAGCACTTGTTAAATAAAGGCAGCTAAGAATGATTCAAATAATTTCTAACACAATCATATTCCACGCTTAAGCAAACAGATTTTTAACGAAGCCAAACTGCGCTACCACGTGCAAGCTAACTCGCTCTCATGTTCTTGATAACGCCGAACGCCAAAGAAAAAAACCCACGATACAAGAAACTAGGAATGCTGGGAATAACAGTCCGCGCATGCGTATCTTTCAACAAAGATCCAAGTGGGTCGGGAGCATGGGTCTTTGTTTGCTAATGACCCTGATGGCAACAGCACGAAACCAGTGTTTCTCAACTGCTCCTTTTGAATCCTGACGCTGACAACATGTATGCAGTCTTAATATTGCAGGAGGAAATCAGTATGGATATTGAAAGATGAATATAATCTTGCACACGTGCTGTTTTTGCAATATATACTTTTTAATCTTTATACAGTCTGTATGCAGTAATTTAAATTTAATACTGACGCCATCAGTACATTATCAAGATCTGTCAAGGCTGATGCAAGAAATTTTGCTTGTAGGGCAATCCTGATCGGCGCGGAGACAATTAAGGCTGTCGGAAATTTTCAAAGGAAATGTGGGATGGGGAGGTCTAGAAGAAACTCGGACGAATCTTTTCAATAGCGCTGCTTTCACTCGGTGTCTGTCATGGGATGGTGTCGGGTTTCAAAAGTCGTCGGATGGCTGAATGATTTTAACATTTTTGTTTTACCTATTGGCACGACACAACCTAAAATTCGGTGTGATGAGTTAGGCGCGAACTCGTATATGAAGAAGAAGGTGCAGCTCAAATTCAAACTTGATTTCTGCATCACAGAGGTAAGAACTTATTGTTTTATTTAAAGTAATGATGGAGCTTAGCCTTTCAATTTGCTTGGGATAAATGGGACCGCTTTTTAGAACAGTTCGTTTTTGAAGCCTTAAGTTTTAAAACACAAGAATTTAAACCTATTGACTACTTATTTTATCTTGGACGTTATAAATGAACAAAAGTCCACCATTATTTTCTAAAATACGGTTAATTTACGGTTTTAGTGATTATTTAAAAAAGATCGCATGGGTGTATTAACCTATACTAACCTATACTAAAAGAAAAAGAGGTTTTTATTTAATACCCACCTTTTATTTAAATTTGAAGCAAGGTAAACTAAAACAGCGGTTCTTGACCTTTTTTGACCAGCGGAACGTCAAGAGCTTTTGAAAAAAACTAGGACCGGTGACGTTCTTCTTTTCTTGTCTTTTTCTCCTCTTTTCTTTTTTGGGGGGGGGGGAGAGGGAGTGGGGAGGGTCCTTCATTTGCGGATCGATAAAACATGTTTTTTTTTTCGACTTAAAGGAAAAAAAAAAACTTTCGATAAGAAGATCACTAAATACTAGTGAAAAAATTTATGAATGGCTGCGGTTTTTTCTCTTTTTTTTTACAGAATAATAAAAATAACAAATAAATTAATTAATATATAAGTGAAACCTTACTTATTGTAAAAGAAGTCACGAAAACAAGCTTAAGACTAACATAAGTAACTATTTCAATAATCAGATATAACTAATTAACATAGCTGAAAATCATAGAAAAGCAAGAAAATTAATCACGATTCACGATATGAACGAAAATATCGTCGTATATAGGACATTATTAGTATTATTATTTTATCTTCTTTTCTTTCTCTCTCTCTCTTTCTTGAGTAAAAACTTTTTTTAAGGTGGATGATCAAAAATCTCTAAGGAACAGTCAAATTTTTCTGCGGTGCCGGTCTACCGGACCACCGGTTAAGAACTGCTGATCTAAAAAAAATGGGTCTTTCTTGAAAAAAGAGGAAATTTTTTACGGTGTAATATTTTTTGTAAATTCATTCATTTGTGATATATATACTGACATTTCTGTTTGATGGAAAATTATAAAACAAAAACTAAACAATTACATCTGAAAATTTATTAAAAGCCTTAACCTATGTATTGTAGTGCCATATCTATAAAGTGGGATCCGGCTAAAAGGTTCAAAACCAAAAGGTCTACGCACAGAAGATCCACGTCCAAAATGTCCGCGGGCTTCTATACTTCGGACCTTTTGGACGTGGATCTTCTGTTCGTGGACCTTTTGGTTTTGGACCTTCCATCCAACATTCCTATAAAGTAGTGTCAAAGGAACATAATATACTTGATTAAGATCAATTTTGATAACTTAACAAACATTGTAAGTCGAACAAGTTCTAACATTAAATTAAAAATTTAAACAACCCCCGGACCCTGATTGCCGATCTCATATTAAAACGAACTTCTTTGGTCATAAAGCATTTTAAATTTAAATATATTTACTTGTTTTCAATATTTGAAATTGTTAAAATCAATTACAAGTCTTTTAATAGTTCCCAAATAGAAACTGGCAACAACAACATTTTAAATCATTGAGTTTTCTTTCCTCGTCTGCCAACAACGACAAAGATTTTCAATCCTGTAGATTTAAGCTTTAGCTGCATGTGTTAACAATTACAAGTATTTTATTTGTTAAAAAAATAGAAACTGGCAACTGATAAACATTTTATTAAATTATAAGAGTTTGCTTTCCTTGTCTGCCAACAATGAAAACGGATCCGATCGCGTGAATAAAGGCTAAGCTGCATTTGCGAAAAAACGCAAAACTCGCGTTCTATAGAGCATGGAAGATCCAATTACATCGTATCAGACGCAGAAATTTTTTCTCTTTCATTTGGTGCTATTTTTTAAGTTCTGAAGTATGTTTTCACTGCTAAAATCCCGGAAAACCTTTCAAAGGTTTTTAATTAATGTCTTTGTTAATTAATACCATCCGAAGCCGCAACCCAGCTAAGAACACTCTCGATCAACTCCCCTTTCGAACAAAAAAAATTTCAAAATCGGTCCATCCGTTTAGGCTGTACGGTGCCACAGACAGATACACATACACGTCAAACACATACCCCTCTTCCTTTGTGTGTCGGGGGTTAAAAAATGAAGTGTAAATACTATAAATGACAGCATTTATTTAAACTTGGCTGAGAGGGAATTGTTATCACTTCATTCTCAGTAATAATTCCAATTTTATCTGAATCAAGCTATTTCCATTCCTTCTTTCAAATTACAAAAATTAGAGCTACATACATGCCACTTTATAACTTTCTCTGATATAAGTTTCAAATACATAGTTACCAACTTTTGCAGTTTTTGTAGCTGAACTATGAATTCCTTCCAAGTCTACATAATTATCTTGTATTTCAACATAAAAATTCCTCATCATATTAGCTTTTCATTTTAAAATCATAACTCTTAAGAACATAGGCGGCTCGTACAGGGGGGCAAGGGGGGCCTCCTCATTTCTAACAGTAAAGTATAACCTCATTTTTCATGGTTAAAAAGTAATGATCGATTGAAAAACGATTTATTTCACCAAAATAAAAGAAGAAAATGCCAATAACAAGTAACAAGCTGAAAATTCCAACTTTTTCAAGTTATTTAGTACAATGGAATTTTGAACAGTAAGGAGGAATGAATCATATATGGCCTGGTTGAGTTTTCTGACTATATTCCGCATTTTTTAGAGGTCATTTAATCAGTAATTTACAAAAAAAAAAACCTTCTGGGGGGGCTGACTTCATACCTCCCCTCCCACACACACACTTCTTTTGACCCCTCCCCCCTTTTATTGGTACACCAGCCGCCTGAGAACTACGGGGATAAGTGGGAGCGGAGGCCCTGCATTCATAGAACTAGCCTGTTTTCAAAATTTTCGCTTGTTTTACTTTTTAACATTTTCGTTTTGGGTATCTGAAATTCTTTCGGAAAATAAAAATTGTATAAAGTACATTATTATGCTTTCATTTAGTTTCAATTAGTTTTAGTTTTCAATTAGTTTTTTAGTAATTTAGTTTTAGTTTTCTGGTTTTAATTTTAGCTTTATTGTAAAAATGAATACTTTTTTTGTTTATGCATCAAAAAAATTAAAAGACTGGAGACGGAGGGGGGGATACATTTTTAAATTATATCTGTGCCCCCCTGTCGGGCAAGCTTGCCCCTCCGTCGGGCAAGTCCTAGCGCCACCTCTGCTATTAGAATGTTAGAGCCTTTGAATCTGACTCCGACTGACGACTCCAACTTTTCAGCTCGGACTCTTAATCTAACTAATAATTAATAATTATAACTTTCTAATAATTAATATGCGAGAGTATTTGACTTCAGAATATTGTTAGGGGTAGTTAGTAAGTAAACATACTGAAAGTCCCCGACCCTGGGGGTTGAGCTAAAGGTGGGAGGGAGGGGGGAAGCAAATTTTAGGTTTCTCGAAAAATCAAGGAAATGATGGGAAAAATGGGTTTTAAAATAAAAATTCAAGCTAAATAAACTTCCTATAACAGCGTTTCTACACATATTTGTCGAAATTTCAATAATTTTCCGGGTGTATTTCGGAAAAACTCGCTATTTTTGTCAAACATTTACGCCTAGTGCCTTCCAAGGTAATTTTTCCTTATAAATGTTATTTACTGACAAAGTTGTAGAACTTAAAATATCCTTCAATTTGATATGCTACTTTGCTACATTTTATTAAGCCAATCGAAAGTTATAGAGTTTCAAACACGCGCCTTCATGCTAAAAATAGAGTACTTGCCATTCACAAAAGTCAAACTGAAGCGAAAAGGGATTGCGCGCTTCCTCTTTTTCAATGGACTTGAGAATTCTGATTGGCAATGAAGAAGTTCTTATAAATTACTGCAACACAAATGATGTCACGCTTCAAAGGGGACCCCCCCCCCTTAATTCTGGGGGTTCAGTTAGTGAAATCGTGACTTTGTGGAAAGGGAAAGGGAAAGAGTAAAAAGAAGGTAGACGCCTAGCATCTTTTCATAAAAATATGATTATAAAAAGTAGCTTAAGAAAAGTACTGAATGACAAAGGTAGGGTGATGTCCAAAATTCTGAAATAAGTGTGACATCATTTTATGGACGGCCCCCACCGAGAAATTGAACGAAAATTTGGAGTTACGTATAAGAAGTGCGAATTAATGGATTAAGGAAGTAGAGGAAGTCAGCACTCTACATACTTGCAATACTCCACCAACTCGTTTATTCCATCCAAAGGTAGGGTGACTGCAGGATTTCTGCCCCCAACTCGTTTACTTCCCATTCCACGCTGACGAGTGCTAAAAAGTTAGAAACTGCAGTCCATGGATGAAATAAACGAGTTGGTGGTGTATTGCATGTTTCTACCTCAGCCCTGGCTTTGGGGCGTTTTTTTTTTTTTTCTTTTTCGTATTTTGTATTTTGTCACTGATTTAAGGAAAATAATTTTCTGAAATTGGAAACAATAAACAAAGTAGAGAAAATTACAACGTAAGAAGGCACAAATAAGCAGGAATACGGAAGGGAGCTTTTGTCGGATGTCTGTGCATCCACAAGCTCAAAAAAAAAAAAAAAAATGCATTGAAAAAGGCGTTCCTTGTCGCGCCGAAACACGTGTCTGCAGTTTCCCTGCTTATTTGTACCTTCTTACGTTGTAATTTTCTCTACATCAATAGCACAAAGGTATTTGTAAAGTTTAATAAACGAAGTTTTTATTATAAAAAACGATAGTTTTTTAATTTTCTTATCCACAACCGGACGGGACTTGGTGATTCAGATAACATTAAACGATTTATAAAATTAACCATGCTAGCATAAAGCGGCGTCCCCTGTATTTGTTTTATTTTATTCATTTATTTTTTATTATTATTACTATTATTATTATTGGCAGACGATTTTTTGCTAACAAAAATTATTCATTTAAGACAGGGTTTCCCAAACTTTTACGCTCCTTCTCCGTGGACCCCTTACCTAGTTTTCTAGACTCCTGTGGACCTCCTTCCTATGAGTCGTTCCAAAACTAATCAGGAACTGTAACAACAGAACTCAAGCATTCAAAAACCGGGAGTTAAATAGTTAAGCTCCATTATTAATGTTCTACAGTGGCGCACCCAGGTTTGTTTCCAAGGAGAGGCTAAGTGGCCCTCCTTTGGAAAGTTTTCGAATTTGAAGCCCTAAAGAAAAAACTGCAGTCGTTTTTAGTGAAATTAAAAACGGGGTTGGGGGGGGGGGGACTAATGTCTTGGCAAATTTCCAAAAAACAATCCCAAAAAACGCATTTCAAGGAGTTTGATTCAATCAAGGGAGTTCATCTGGATACTTTTGGCTCCCCCGTGGTCGCGCCATTGATGTTCTAAACAACTAGATTTGAACACAAAAGTATGAAAATATAGCGAGAAGAATCCAAAAGTTACCAATACCAAAAGATGAATACCAAAAGTAACAAGAAGTTCTGTCAAGAACTAAACGAGCCTACTTTCCCGTACATCGACATCGGCATTCTACCATCTAATCAATATTCTCTTGAATATCTGAAACTGAAAATTATGTCAAACATTCCTTTATAGCACTTAAAGCTGACTTCTAAAAGCAAAATATACCCATCTCATCCGATGAAATGGACACGTAAAAAGTAAATAAACGAGTAAAAAAAGTTTTGTCGCACCTTTTAAAGAATGTAACTGTTATAGTTTTTAAGTAGAAAAATTTCCCAATCATTTTCAAAAAAAAAAAAAAAAAATTAATAAATAAAATAAAAGTACAAAGAACATCAAAACACATTTTATCAAAGAAAGAAAAGAAACCTCTTTCGTCAATAAAATATCTCGAATTTTATTTTTAATCCGTTACCAGGTATTAAATATAAATAAAGAATAAAATGCTTTCGCGAATGAAAAATTTTTGTAAACAAAAAAAATCGTCTGCCAAAAAAAAAAATAATAATAATAATAATAATAATAAATTAAACAAAAAAATGAATAAATAAACAAAAATTCGTCTGCCCAGTCAGTCATTTTTTTCGGAGCCTGCATTTCCGCCATGTTTGCGGAGTCGGAGTCGGAATCAGAGTCCTCACAGAAGATTATTCAGAAAAGAATTTTGCATACATTTTTTATCAAAACTGTTTTCTTACAAAGTTGGTTTGAAGGGTATCCGCCTTTAAGTTCTGAATCAACATTCAATTTAAATTTCCGAGTAGGCGCTCATGTTAAAATTTTTTCCGAACGGTTCAATCATCATTGAACGAAAAATGGTTCAAATTGAAAAATGAAATATGGGAATGAGTCTCGCCGAGATCTTTCGAACAAAAAAATTTATTCAATTCGGACGGTTCACTTAAAAGTTATTAGGTGGAGAAAGGTTGCTTGAACGGTTCAAGGTTGAACGAAAAAATGTTCAAATTGAAAATTTAAATACAGTAATGAAGTATCCTTGCCAAGATCTTTAAACAAAAAAAAGTTTGTTTAAATCGGACTGTTCACTCAAAAGTTATTAGGGGTGAGAGCTTGGTTGAACGGTTCAATGTTGAACGAAAAATTGTTCAAATCGAAAATTTAAAAACGGGAATGAAGTATTCTCGATAAGATCTTTCGAACAAAAAAAGTTTATTCAATTCGGACGGTTCACTTAAAAGTTATTAGGTGGGGAAAGGTTGCTTGAACGGTTCAATGTTGAACCAAAAATGTTCAAATTTAAAATTTAAATGCGGTAATAAAGTATCCCTGCCGAGAGGCTTCGAATAAAAAAAAAATTGTTTAAATCGGACTGTTCACTCAAAAGTTATTAGGGGTGACAGCTTGTTTGAACGGTTCAATGTTTAACGAAAATTGTTCAAATCGAAAATGTAGATACGGGAATGAAGTATCCTTGAAAAGATCTTTCGAACAAAAGAAAAGCTTGTTCAAATCGGACTGTTAACTAAAAAGTTAATATCGCGGGACAGGTTGTTTGAACGGCTTAAAGTTGAACCAAAAATTGTTCAAATCGAAAAATCAAATATGGGAATGAGCTGTACTCGCCGAGATCTTTCCAACAAAAAAAAGTTTGTCCAAATCGGAATGTTCATTCAAAAGTTATTAGGGGGAGGGGGGACAGACAGACCGACACACAAATTCCCCATCTCAATACCCTACTTTCAAATTTTTAATTTTTCAATATTCATTTTACCTTTTTATTTTTTTAACTTGGCGATATTTTTTTGACTTGGCGACATTTTTTGAACTTGGCGATATTTTTTCGATGCATTAAGCTACTTTTAATACTTTTTTCGTCTTTCTTTTATTTTTAACTGGAAAGTAGGCTAAAAACACTAAAAATAGTTTAAACTCTTTGATAGCATCAGAGGAAGGACGGAGGTTGAGGACCTTCACTAGAAAATTTTCTAAATTAAAGTCTTACCAGGAAAGTACTCGACTTAAGTAATAATGAAAAAAGTTAAAAATGGTATCATTCGAAAGAGCATACTGAAACATGTTTTTGACCCAAAGATCAAGTGCCCTCGTCCCCTCGTTTTCGAGATAAGGGGTCTTAAAAAAGTCGACCGAAAAGTAGCCAAATTTGAAGACTTGGCAAGAAATTGAAGCTACCTCTCGATTCACCCTTCCGCTGCTTGCTTAGCATCGCATCGTTTCCATGTTAAGTCATTTGCAAAGAAAGTAAAAGATGTTTTACGTTAACTACGTGTATGAGCTAAAATAAAGAATGCTGGTCAAGACTATGATGTGGAAAGCAGAGTGCTTTATCCAGAGGAGCGAAAACATTACAAAGAAGTTAAAGTTTTATATTTTTACGCATGATAACAATACATTTTAAAATTTTAGTTATTTTAAGTTTTTTTACTGAACTAAGTTATATGTGTTAATTATTATACGCTAAAATCTATTGCACGTGTTTCTTAATGAATAATTCAGGATAATTAAATAAGTATGAAGAGCAGCTAATATGAGCTCATGTACAAAAAATGAAATAAATTGGGTTTTGAGCTGCGGAAACTGAGTTCTTGTCAGTCTGTCTATTGGTCAGTTCTTCTGCCCACCCCCCGGTAATAACTTTTGAGTGCATAGTCCGATTCGATTTTTTTTTTTTTTTTGATCGAAAGCTCTCAGTGAGGACAATACACACAAATATTCGACTTTTGATTTGAACAATATTTCAATTTCGAATTTCCGTTTTTTCCCCCTGTCCTCCTTTATAACTTTTGAGGGAACAAGTCCGATTTGAGCGAACAATTTTTTCTTTCGAAATATCTCAGAGAAAACACCTCATTCCTGTTTAATTGTTTTATTTGAACACATTTTCATTAAATTTTTAGCAGGTCAAAAAAAAAAAAAAAAACTGCCCCCCCCCCCCCGAGCTTAGTCCCTAATAACTTTGCTTGTACAGTCCTATTTGAGCACTTTTTTTTTTGAAAGACCATTCGTACATACCCAGTAATGCAGTTGACAAAAGTGTTCAGGGAAACTCACCTTGGGTTTTAGGGACCCACCAACAGAAAAGTGAATTGAAAAAAATATTTGCAATTTTACAATTAAAAAATCTAAATATCACCCCCCCCCATGGGGCCCCTTAAACAAGGGACCTGCTTTAATCACAAATAATGAGATAAAATTTAATTTTGATGTTGTTTAAAGTTGTTTTCCCTCCTTGAAAAGCTCTCTGCTTTCCATGTCATAGGCTTGATAGTACCTTTTTGCTTTAACACGCGCAGGTAAAGTAAAAGATTATTGTAAAGCCGACTTTCACAAGCTTTGCAGTTGCAAATGACCAAAAATGGGAATTAGATTTCCCGCTAGACGCAAATAGTGTAATCGCGCCGCAGCTTCAGTTTCATTATAACTCGCTAAAATTGGCGAATTTCAAAAAAAATCAGCTGACTTTAGGAACCTTATATTTCGATAACGGGGGCGCGAGGGCAAAAACGTCTGCCAACATGTTTTACAATGCTCTTTCGATTGGT
>JAXGGA010024565.1:0-11843 GCA_038373865.1 Uloborus plumipes
CCCGGTTTAATTCTTACTACATTTCTTGAATTCCATTACAATGACATTCCCGTTACAATGAGAAAAATTTGAGATCCGTCGAAGCTCGCTTTAACTGTAATAAAATACTATCCCTGCTTAATTTATTTAAATATTATTTTGTTTAATTTATGTGTATCTATAGATATTGAATAGCTTTTGGTAAGAGATTGAGATTGCAATGCTTGAATTACATTATACATTAGGGTGGAGCGAAAAAACTGTTTTTTTAATTTTTTTAAGCTTGTATGCGGAAAACGTGCCTTTTGTATACAGAAACAATTCTGCAAAATCACAATACTTTGTGACACTTTTTTGATCTCCCTTCGCCTCACTGAAAAATCGACATTTTGAGATTTTATGCCAAAATACTGCATTAAAAGACTTTGTACGGTACTTTGATTGTCCTAAAGTATTTTTTTTTTCACCTTTTACATCGATAGGAACTAAAATTGACATTTTTAATGCTTCGCTTTAATTTCGATGGATAGCATTAGTAGTTATGTGAAAAATAATAGGTTTTTATTCCGTCTGTAATCATTAGTTTTGCAGCAGCCCCTCTGTAAGTGTAGTAGATATTTAAAGGCTAGTTTCTTTTTATATTGATGGGTTTTCATTTACGACTTTGTAACTAGATTCAGTCTGAATTCAACACGGCTTATTACGTAATTGCTAATATTAGATAATACTATTGTTATTATATTACAATACGAAATTACGAAACCATAACTATTTCGCTTTTCTGTTAGATTGGAATCGAATTATTTTTAAGCTGAAAATAAATTTTAGTTGTATATTTTTTTTCAAAGAGATATTTCTATCATATGAATAATAATATTTTTTTATATGAATAATAATATTTAATATATTTTTATTATTTATGAAAAAATAAGCATTACATTTGTTGTATAAATCAAATTGATGGCAGTCACAAGAGGTGAAGTATCATGCGTGATATTTGGCTCTCCAAGAAACTTTCCGTCCAATACTTTCCCAACTTCCACAACAAATAGAATGCGATCCTGAAGGTTTGCAAAGGGAAAAAAGATAATATCAACTATCGACGCGGAGACTGACTGACTTGCGTAACAAAGTCAAAAGCCTATTTGATCTCAACAAATGTAAGTGCTTCGACATGACTTTAAACTGCAAATGCCCTAAAGAATTTAAAGTTCCGGTAAGGGAAGACATTTTTCTGCATGATCAAAGAGGACAGAGAAATATCATAATCAGTGGTATAAATAAGGGGCAGTTGGCGAAATTAAGGAGAAAAATTAAAACAGAGGAAGCCATTCTCAGTCGAGTAAATAAGAGGAAAAATACATCCAATTTTGCCGATACTGACAGTATCAAAGAGGAATTTCAATTGTTGGGTAGTGTGACGGATGACGGGTACATACCTGATGAAAATCTAATTGAGACGAAGGTAAAGAAACTATTAAACGCAAGAAAAGGACAGTCTCTCTACCTTCACTTGATAATGCTTGTGATCAGATCAGAGTCTCGAATAGATCAGCTGCTGCATTGGCAGCATCTGTTTTGCACAATGTTGGTCTCCTGTCGAAGTAAGACCCATAGAGAAAGAAGAAAAACTCGTAGGAAACTCGAACAAAATGATAATCAGATTAATCAGGCTCATCGTGACATAGAGGGAATATGTTTTGATGGTCGAAAATAGCAAACTTGCACACAGGTAGTCGACAGCAACAGCAAGTACCACAGAAACTCCTGACAGAAGAACATATAAGCAACATCGCAGACACAGCCAGGTTCATCTTACTTCAGCCACATTACTCCGACATCAAGCTTCAGCAAAGACATTGCTGAGGATTGCCTCTCTAGTTTCATAGAGCAGAATGCACAAATGGAGAGTATTAAAGTTATAGGGTGTGATGGCATGAATGTGAACACAGGTTATAGAGCAGGTGTTATACGACGACTGGGGGAAACATTAAAGCGTCATCTGCAGTGCCTGTTATGTCTTCTCCCCACTAATGAGCTGCTTCTGCGCCATCTTTTCCATGAATTGGATGGCACGACTACAGGGCCACGGGGACTTTCTGAAGATATCGGAAAGCGGCTTGCTACGTGCGCTTCCTTTGAACCCATACAGTTAATAGAGGAGTTGTGTCCAATCTGGACTCGAAGAAGCACAGATCAACGCTATCTACCGAAAATGTGCAATAGCATTAGCAAAGGTGAATGTAACTTTACTTTAGCAAATAGAAACCCTGGTAGTCTAAATCATTCACGATGGATCACTACAGGCAATAGAGTTCTTAGATTATATATTATTGAATTGGAACCGTTGGAAAATTTGAAAACTTGAAATTTCCAAATCACACTCAAGGCATGGTAAGATATCCTAAGCTGCTGACAGAGGCGGCTAAAGCTGTTTGTGGGCACACAGCACGAGATGGGTTCGTTCGTACTCGAATTGCTTCGCGAAAGCTAATGCCAAAGTTTGAGACAAAACGTGAATTTTTGCATTTCACTTAGTAAATATTGCAACGTTTTATTGAATTTTTGCATTTGTGATACATCATTTTATTTAGTATTTTAATAGTTTACTGCATTAATTATTATGTTTGTGATATTTTGTTGTGCTTGAAGATGGCTAAATTGAAAAATAGTTTGCCTGATGTACAGTCATTTTTTGCATAATATCACTAAATATTGCAAAATAAAAGGTCGCGAAGGGAGATCAAAAAAAATTTCAAATCTCTTCAAACTTTCACACTTTGTTTTAGTGACCAAATGGCACATTTTGACACATCAAGCTATTTGAAATTCAAAAAAAAGTTTTTTTCGGTCATTTTCGCTCCACCCTATTATACATCCTAAACAAGTCATTTGGCTGTTTTTTTTTTTCTTTGTTAGAAATATTGAACATTTTTTTGGCCTTGTACTTGCATGTTAAAAAGCCAGAAAGCGATAGTGACCAGCAGAGGGAACGATGAGCATCCGTGGTGTACCGTGTTGGCTTTCGGTCCGCGGACCTATGATTGATTTGTTGATTTGCACATCACTTTTTTCAGGCAAGCGGGCCTGCCCCGGTGAACTGATTGCGATGATGGAAATTCTTCTCTACTTCACCACTTTGATGCAGAAATTCACCGTAGTGCCGGAGGAAGGACAGAAAGTGAAGTACGGGACGATGCTTGGCCTCACTTTCCAGGCAACGGACGCCAAGTTGAGATTTATTCCACGCGAATAGTGCATGCACCTGTACAATGGTAAAACTAACCGAGTCTGAAATCGCACCAATTCATACTCTATTGTGGAACTTACGTTTATTCACGCACCATAAAGCATGTTTGTATTGATAATAAAGCAAGTGTTAATTTTTTGTGATTTTCTCTTTCATTGTTGCTTTCAATACAAACTTTAAAACCCAGAGGGAGGGGGGAGGAGAGATAAGACTGCAAGAAATTTGCTGAAACAGTTCCTCTTTTAATTTGCGTCTAACGCATACTTGAAACAGATATTACATAAGTGGTAACTTTTATAATTTTTTTTATATTTGAGCCAACGCTTTAGAAAAGTGCTCGAATTCATAAAAAGTAAAGCCTTGATAAAAATTTATTAAATATTTAATGAATTTTTCTTCCAGCACATTAGACTATTTCATTGTATACTATTTCGGAAAAAAAAACAGCTTCGGGACTGGTCATGGTCAATAGAGTTATGCCTTTATTGACTAATTTAAGCTTTCAATGTTGACGGTAATTTTGTAATAGAGTAAAAACATTTTTGGAAAAAAAAAAGAGGTGACTTCAAAACTACGTTGAAAATCGCTCTAAAAAGTAAAAAATCATTTTATTCTTTGAACACCTAATTTCAAGCATAAGTTTTGAAGTCGGTGCAAAAATAATGTACGCAACCATTCTTCGTTTACATTTTTTTTTCTTTTTCAAAAAAAAAAAAAAAAAAAGAAAAAAACACTCAAAATTGAGAACGAAGCTATACCGTTTTTGTTTTATCGTTATACTTGTAATTGAGGTATGAGAACGCATGATTTTACCTACTGTTTTAGTGCCGATTTCAAAATCTATGCTTTAAGGGAGTATCAATGGTATTCAAAGAAAAAAAAAATTTTACTTGTTAGAGCAATTTTCAGCTGCATTTTTAAAGTCGGTTCTATTTTTCTTTTTTTCAAAAATATTTTTATTTCATTTTTTTTAGTGTAAATGTATTTCCGAAATATTAGGTTGCCATTTACGACATTTCATCTTATTATTTCATATAAATACTCCATATTAAATATATGTTTAAATCAACGTTTCAAAATGAAAAGCGATGGGTCCTAAACTAATCCTTGTTACTACCTGGGATTTATTTGCATACCAATTTAAGCAAAACATTTAATTATAACAGTATTTCAAACTACCTTATATTCCAAACAAGTTGTGACAAATAATCATATTTACTTAGCTCGATGGCCCCGTTATTTACTATTGACGAAAGATAAAGATAAATGTGCAATAGAGAAAATAAATATGGCAATGAATTTCATGTTTGTTTCAGAGAAATCTTTAAGAGAGAGGGATAAGAGATTGAAATTAGGCACTAAAGATTGGGTGTTCCCCTGCGGAATTTTTACGAAATTAAAGGCCTAAAAACGCATTTTTAAGCTCTTTCGTCTCATCCAGAAAGTCGTTGGAATCTTTGGAATCATACTTCAAAGGAGAACAGATCATCTGTCGTATGTGAAGTGCATGAAATGTCAGAATCTAATTCGATAAGAAGTTTTGGAAGACTTTCTGATGGTCTGGAGCTTTCTCAGAAATGTTCAGAGCTTACTTCAGGTGAGTAGCTATACAATCAGGGCTGCAAGGTGTCGCATCTGAAGCAAGCTGTCAGAAATACAGTGAACTCTCACTTATACAGCGTCTCATTTAAGCGGGTGATTCTACGCTATTTGAATTCAGACGGCCAATGGAAAAACTTCATGTAAAACTGATTTTATTAAAGTTTTTGTATGCTTAAGCATTACAGACAATTATCTTTTATATGGACCACTCAATGAATTCACTACAATTATTTTATTTTAGCATTTATAGCTGAAAATAGTCATAAATGTATACTTTCCTGGCCTGTTCAAATACTAGTTTTTATACAAACATGTTCGACGTTCAATTTTTGATAACTTGGCATAATGTTTTTTGCCATAATCATACACTTACATTAGCATAGAAACATATTTGATCAGTAAACATTGAAAAAATATTTATTATTATTTTTAAAAAATACATTTCTTGACGGGCCATATCAACAGTGTCACCCTCACCTGGCGAACTTCAAAGACTGAAATTTAGCATAAAAAATGCACAAGGATGAAGTTGATTGCGAATAACCAGTGTAATACTGAGTAAAGTTAAAAGCAAGCTAATAGACCGGGCGCTGGAGGGGGTTGAGTATGCAAAATATGAGGACCGCATTTTGACAATGGATTTTAGTTGAGGAAAACTCATAGATTAACAATATGGATGTTGCCAAGCTTAATAATGGTGCAGTTTTTTTCAATCCCCCTCCTAACGGTCACAAGGAAAATCTATGGAGTGCGTACTAAAAAGTAAATGTATTGATGACTTTGGTCATAATTTTAGTTATTTCGAATAGTGGAAGTGATGGTAGGTTGTTTTTAATTAAATATTCCGGGTATATGTTGCGAAAAATCGATAATTTTCGGAAAAATTCGCCATTTTTCTCAAATATTTAAGCCTAATGCCTTCCAAGGTCACTTTTCTTTAAAATTGTCACCAACAAAGTTGTAAAGCTTTAAATTTCCTTCAATTTGATATGCTACTTTGCTACATTTTATTAACCCAATCAAAAGTTATAGAGTTTCAAACACGAACCTTCGTGCTAAAAATGGAGCACTTGCGATTCACAAAAATCAAACTGACACAAAAGGATCGCGCGCTTCCTCTTTCCTCAATGAATTGGACAATCCTGATTAGCAATGAAGAAGCTGCTATGGATTACTGCAAGACAAATGATCTCACGCTTCAAAGGAGACCCCCTCCCCTTAATTCTGGGGGTTCCGTTCGTGAAATTGTGATTTTGTGGCAAGGGCGAGGGAATGAATAAAAATAAGCTTGACGTCTAGCATTTTTTAATAAAAATATGTTTATAAAAAGTAGCTTAAGAAAAGTACTTAATGAAAAAGGAAGAGGGGTGTCCAAAATGTTGAAAAAGTGTGACATCATTTACGGACCCCCCCCCCCCGTCCCCCTCCCCTCCACCGAGAAATCGGACAAAGATTGTTTGAATTGTTCGATAATGTTCGAAAAAAAACTTGTTATTTTCAAATGAGGCCTCAAGGGATCTGTAATATGCTCAATTATGCGACATGGACCCTGATGGTTTTTTGCGTCTTGAAAATCCAATTGCTGAACACTTGAACTGCGGATTCAAACCTACTACCAAATGCATACGAAGCCGCATATATCAACCACCACGACACCTAGCTGATAAGCAATCAAAAACTATGAATTTATAACATGTGCATTCAATTCTATTGGTCTTATTGAAATGAGCATGGTGACATTATAATCGGGATAATTAACATTTTAATGATAGGAATAATGTAAATGATACTGACGGACAGCATCTTTTTGTAATTATAGTTTTTATTACATTACTACTAATCACATTTTGAAATTATTTACATGGAATATAGATTGACAGTAATTAGAAAATCCAATATAATCTTTTAAGGTGACATCTTGGTTTTCTTCTGAGGCGGAAGGACTAAGTCCTGTCCACCAGCAGTGGAAAAGTTGTCCTAAGAAATTGGTAGTGCATTGATGTCATCGTCGTCACCAGCGTCATGGATTACTGTTTCGACACCGTTGTTGCAACTGCCCTTGCAATGCAGGCGTATGTCACAGAGCAGTTTAGCAATGGTTTTCTACAAGTGCACCTTCCGGTGCCACATCCCTTTGGGTATCGGTCAAAATTATCATCAAGATTTCATCAGGAGTAACATCCAATTCCGGGAGTTCTGGAACGATGAGTTGATAATTCTTCCTTTCCCAATTCACAATACGAAGCTCCACATTAAGTTTCTCCCCAAGCAATAGGTATACTCGGGGTACGGGGGAGTTAAGAGATCAGTCTTCATGTTAGCAGCTACTTTAATAAGTGATTTGTAGCGGAACTCGTTGAGACAATTTTCTGTTGCTGGAGCACTATAGCATAAGAGATACTTATGATCCCAACAGTCTCAATAGATTCATGGAAAGAAAAACTGTTTGTATATGCTTCAGATACATGTTGCATGATTTGAGACATCTGGTACATTTGGACAAACCTCATTTCTCTTGAGATGCGCTGCGTATCTTAAATTCTGCCGGAATATTAAATAGTATGCGTATTCCCTCTTCCATATTTTACTAGCAAAATGTTGAGATTAGTTGATGATTTGGCTATCAAGAGAAACGCCAGATCTGCGTCCTCTCAAATAATAGCTAACAAAGAATTTTGCTATCATGTGATAGCTGTTTTCGCAATATCAACGTTAGCATCCTCTAAAGCTCTTAGCTTTTTGATCTCGTTTTTCAGCAGCTTCATCATTAGCGGTGTCAGCTGATTCTTATTATAGAAGTTTGACACAAAACCCTCTTGTTCAACTATATCGTTCCAATTTCCTTAGAGACATTGATGTCCACACATCTCCTGAAGTGATATCGTCAATTCTATTTTGCTGCTCCTGCGCTCTCTGATGTGTCGATGTACCCGTCAAAAACAACCGTGAAACATATGCCATTAAAATGGGTTGTTAGAAATTTAACGTAACCATTGCCAATGGTTTATACAGTTGTCTCTTTTTGCCAAACAGTTTTGTAGACAAGGCATCTTCGTTAACAACAAAGTCAAATTTAATTAAATCATTGTTGTTATATCAATTTAATTAAATTAGTATGTAGAGTATAAAGCAGTAAGTAACCGCCCCAAAGCCAGGACTAAGGCACAAACATACAATATACCACCAACTCATTTATTCCATCCATGGACTGCAGTTCCGTGCTTTTTAGAGCTTGTCAGCATGGAATGTGTAGTAAACAAGCGGAAGGCAGAAATCCTGCAGTCCATGGATGGAATAAATAAGCTAGTGGCGTATTGCAAGTATGTAGAGTGCTGACTTCCTGTACTTCCTCAGTCCAATAATTTGCACTGCGTATACGTAATTCCAAATTTTCGTCCGATTTCTCGGCAAAGGGCCGTCCATAAATGAGGTTACACGTTTTTCAACATTTTGGACACCCCTCTCCCTTTTTCATTAAGTACTTTTCTTAAGCTACTTTTTATGAACATATTTTTATTAAAAAATACTAGACGTCAAACTTCTCTTTATTCTTTCTCTCGCCCTTGCCACAAAGTCACAATTTCACGAACGGAACCCCCAGAATTAAGGAAAGGGGGTCCCCTTTGAAGCGTGACATCATTTGTGTTTCAGTAATCCATAGCAACTTCTTCATTACTAATCAGGATTGTCGAATTCATTGAGGAAAGAGGAAGAGCGCGATCCTTTTGCGTCAGTTTGATTTTTGTGAATGGCAAGTACTCCATTTTTAGCACGAAGGTGCGTGTTTGAAACTCTATAACTTTTGATTGGTTTAATGAAATCTAGCAAAGTAGCATATCAAATTGAAGGAAATTGAAAGTTTTACAACTTCGTCAATAACAATTTCAAGGAAAAGTGACCTTGGAAGGCATTAGGCGTAAATGTTTGAGAAAAATAGCGAATTTTTCCAAAAATTATCGATTTTTCACAGCATATACCCGGAATATTTAATTAAAAACAACCTACATCACTTCCACTATTCAAAATAACTAAAATTATGACCAAAATCATCAATAAATTTACTTTTTAGTATGCACTCCATCGATTTTCCTTGTGACCGTTAGGAGGGGGATTGAAAAAAACTGCACCAGAATTCAGCTTGGCAACATCCATATTGTTAATCTATGAGATTTCCTCAACGAAAATCCATCGTCAAAATGCGGTCCTCATATTTTGCATACTCAACCCCCTCCAGCGCCTGGTCTATAAGAGGTTTTTAAAAAAATCGAATATTATTGCATCACTTCTCGTTGAAAGTGCCTAAAAGCGTACTACACCAGTCGCTGTAGTATTTCCCCTGGTAAGTATAACTTTTGATATTTCATCGTTACATAAATGTGCGTATGTATAATGTAATGCTTATTGTGTGCAGACATCACGGTTTACGTGAAGTTCTGGTAAGAAGAACGCGTGATGTTGTTTTTATAGGTAATGTGTGATTTTGTCACTTCTCTGGCGTCACTCCCCTGGTAGTTTTGTTCTGAAAAAGGGTAAGTAATATACATTAAACCTGTGTTATAAGCATAATTAATTTCATTTTTAATCTCAATTGCCCCTTTGAATGCAATTTGAATGAATGTAAATAATGCGGGAAGTATTTTTATTTTGGATCTGCGGTGCGACTTGTATGCAACATGTCGTGCTTTCAAGATTGATTTTTTTTATTTTATTACAACGCGAAATTTTTTTTTGAATACAGGTCTTATAGAAATGAGTCCATACTCTGATTTTACACCGAAAAATAAGTGAAATAATAGTAAATCAAACCAGAATTCTGCCAATAGTGTCACTCCCCTGGCAACCCATTTTCCCCTGGTATCGATAAACCCCCAAAAATTGAAATTTCGTCTGGCCCTTACCACTACAATCATAAAAATAACGGCTACTAGTGATATAATGAGTGTGAAATTAAACAGATTATTTTTTCTTTGGGGACACAAAAAACGCATTGACCGTAGAATCACCCAAGCGCCTTTTCACATACGACGATTTTGAATGGTCTCAACATATTCCATAGCAAAATAATGATGGTATCATTCGTTTATGCGTCGCTCTAAAGATAAATATTTCACTTATGCACCTAATTTTCTGTAAAATAAATAATAATAAAAAAAAACATGTTTATGTTCTTTAAAAAAACTTGCATTCTTCTTCACTGTTCCCTTCAATCTTTCGCCTTTAATGCTCACGGAAGGCATTTTTTCCACATAAACTAGAGTTCGAAAAGGGACAATTACCTATTATAGAACTTTTAAAGGGAGCAATTTGCTATTAGGTATACTACAATGTTTGTTTTCTCTTTATCATTGTAGTTACGTTACAGTAATTGCCGAACATTAGTAATATATCTCTTGTCTATAGAATCATTCTTATTCATTCTCTCATTAGAACCTATTTTGCGTTTTAGTCCTTTAAATAGGCTTGTTCACTTATACGTCTCTCTCACTTATGCGCCTATTTCTGTTGGTCCCTTAGGCCGGCGCATAAGTGAGAGTTCACTGTACATATTAAGATAAATACATTAACAGATATACATCACATATAAATACTACTTTTGTTTTTCAAATAAACTTAACTTATTTATAAATGAATGAAGTCAATCCAATTATCACACAACATTAAAAAAAAATTCCTTTCATATATTCGGAGAGTACTTCACTCTCCGGGATCCCCCGTATTAACCAAAACTCGTGGTTTTTCCGAGATGGGACCCTGAAGAGCACTCTGTTCTTTTAATCCAGACCAAGGGCCGAGCAAACCTCTGGTCCAGTACCGCCGAGGTAACGTTTCACTTGGTGGGAGGACTTTGTGACCATGACTCATTTTTTCCGTCGCCAAGCTACCACATGGAACGACGGTGGATCTTTGATCGACTGGGATCGAACCCGGGACCCTCCGGTCATGAGTCCGACGCCGTACCCAGCCCATTATTTTTATCACATATATGGGCGATTCTCTGTAAACTGGTAATTGGCTGTCCGGACCAAGTATTTTGAAAATAATAAAGTGTACTAAAGTAGTTATCGCTCTTAATACAAGTAAAGCATTAATACTTTGTGGCCCAATTGCATTTGGGGCGATAACAATTTAATTTTTTTTTCTAGAAATTATTTAAGCACCAAAATCACAGTCCCCTGGCTGTCCCAATCCAATAGTTTAACACTTCAAGACAATATTTTAGAAAACCTATTAGCACTACATAAATTTGGCAATTAATATCTAAAAATAGAATAATGCAACTATATCTTTTTTATGAAATAAGGTCTAATTACGTATTTCTAAAACTTGAAATTGTCATGTAAATTCTGTCCGGAGTTTTTTCAAACAGTCCCCTGCCACGAATTCAAAGCTCCAATAGAAAAAATCTGTTACTCTTGCAAATGTTTTTTGACGTGAAGTTTAAAGTAATCAGTGTGAATTTGCCGAAATTGCCGAGAACGGTGTTGAAACGTCACTTTGTTTAGTTCGAGAGCCACATTTGTGCTGAAAGTATGCATCGTGATCGTTGCGAAAACAGTCCTCTGGGAAGTGATTTTATTAATGTTAATTAGTTTAATTATGAAACATATTAGTTATTATGTCCACGATTTGTGCCTAAATTTATAGGTAGTCGCGTAACGAATTATGTTCCAATAGTTTTGCAGATATTACGCAACAAAGACCAAAAACACAGTCACCTGGCACAGTCCCCTGCCTAGTTATACCAGGCGGGGGACTTACCCCCTATCAGAATTTATCAGAAAAACACAAGCTTCAATTGGTCCTCTTTCGAACCAAAGTAATAGATTCATTTTCTGAGCAATAGTATTATAATTATCCGAGCATTTCAAAAAACCGTGCCCGGACAGATTTCGTGTGAAAAATGACGAGTTTACAGAGAATCGCCCATGTACACCATATTAACTGAAGGGCTCGGGCGTAAATAATGGTATCTGACAAAATTGTAAAACTCAACATTTTTGGGGAAAACAAA
>JAXGGA010024566.1:0-11842 GCA_038373865.1 Uloborus plumipes
CCCTCCTTCTGCAGCAAATGCGCAAACGTTAAGTCTGCCTGTGCGACCCATCTCACTAGATACGCAGACAGAGGACGCGCAACAGTGTCTGCGGGATCTCGTCCCTCATCCTTTAGATAGACACAGCTTGGAGCAATTCTTGATTGAAGTCAAGGGGAAGAGCGCTAATTTCAGACCCGTCGTGGAGAAGTTTACCTCAGATTTCCGAGGTCTTCGCAAGCAGCTCAAACTCTTGAAAGAGGCATTGCAGCTCAGACAAGCTCAGTACGGCAAGAAGAAAGGCTCTCCCAAACGCATGTTTGATGACACGTTGTTGAAGAGATTGAAGCTGACAATCATTCCTGATCTTGATGATCTTATCGATTGAAGACAAGTCGTTGAAGAGATTGAGGTCCTGGCTCCACATCAGCAGAAAACTGACCGAAACCGAAAATCCGGGTACTTTCCATTTCCTTTAAATTCAAAGTTCCCGGATTTTCGGTTTCGGTCGGTTTTCTGCTGATATGGAGCCAGGCCCTGAAGCAGAAAATTACTCCTGATCTTGACGATATTATCAATTGAAGACTTTCCCTAACGAGGACAGTTAATAATAGTATAGAATAAAGTTTGTTCAAATCTGAAGCGCTCAAATTTTGATGTTTTTAGTAAATAAATACTCTTCAATTTCCGTCAGTAACCAAACCGAAGAATATTTTGTCTTTGTATCGTGACAAAACGAATTGAATAAAATGTCAATTTTTAATGAAACGTATTACTTTTTAACTGAGTTCAAAAGAGAGTGATCAATTTACACATTTTTTTTTTACCCTGTATAACTTATCACGCGGTTAACTGGTTTGGTTGATTGCTTTTTAACTATCTAGATCAGTGGTTCTCAACGGGGGCGGTACCGCCCCCTTGTGGGCGGTGGGAAGATGTTGAGGGGCGGTGAACAAATTTTGGGCAGTAGGGGGGCAGTGGGTATATTTTGGGCGACAGGGGGGAGATGGGAAAATTTTGGGACCAGGGGATAATAAATGTATTTAATTTTGAAAATTAAAATTGAATTTTGCATTAAATCAGGAATCCAAATTGAATTATTTGTGCCGACGATAAAATAAACTTTTCTGTCTGGAATCTTTAAACTTATTTCCATACGCTTTTCGGATGTGACCGGGTTAGTGATATTTTGCGTCCGATAATCTTGAGAGAAAATGTTATAGCTTGACTACGTAGAGATGGCGAAAGAGCTTGAAGTGGAAACGGCCCTGTTTCATTTTGAAATCAGGAGAATCAGCGTCAAAAGTTATTTTTTACTTACATTAAAATGTGTACTTTCTGCGGGATCTCTCTGATGCTACCTATTACGAAATAAAGTGGTTCACTTCCACTTCAAGATAACCCGCCTTCTCTCCGCGATCCAGCTTTACCTAATGAGGAACTGTTACGATAAATCACAGTTGCAATCAGGGTTGCATGGTTTTATCTAATATTAGCCAATTGGCTAATTTTGATCACACATAGCTTGATAAAATTCAAAAGCATTAGCCTCGCCATAGTTTGGTTATTTTTCAGCCGAACTGTTGATTGATTCTTTTTACCACAACAGTGGAAACTCTAATAGCTGTAAAAAAATTTTAATAACGCATTTTTTTTTCAGTAGTTATCATACACGTAAAAATACCGTCTTGCATCTGCAGGTGAAAATGGTCAAATTCAGTTCTCAAGTTTGATTGTTACTAAACGAAACTAGTTTTCAGACTGAACAATTCCCCGCTTAGGATACCAGATTTCAGTGTCTATTGCCAAAATTTAATGGGGGGGGGGGGGGGGACTCAAAATACTGCGAAAAAGATTCACAATTGCATTCTAGTTTCGCCCACAAATAGCATTTTGGGCAGGACAATAAACTTCATCGATTTAGTTTTTTTTTATTACTTTATTAATTTTCTTTCACATTTTCTCATAGGTTACCTTAGCACTTATAAAAAAGGTAAGTCTGCCCTAAAGATATCCAAAATATCTGGATGTGCAGTGGCATCTGTGCAATTTGGCTATTTTCCTCGGTTTGGTTATTTTCCTAAATTTTTACCTGGCAATCGTATTTGCAATGCTTAGTGTGCCAGATTAGTTTGACTGCTTTGTTTGAACTCAGTATTTTAACCTTAGCTTTTGTTCACTTTATTTATTTACTTTCATGGTTAGTGAAATCTCCTTCGGTGATGCTCACGTTTTTGCCAACATCTTCAGTCTTGGCATAAAATCTTACCTGAGTATTTCGAGGTTATTTTTTGTCTCTGAACGTTCCTCAATGGGTCATGAACCCTTTTGAAAATATTGAGACAGCAGATGTTCAATATCAGTAGTAATTGGTGGAACTTTTAACCACTGAAACTTGAAAAGCTGGTTTCCAGAAGGTTAACACTCTTACAGGATTTTGGCTGCAAGGAGACATTAGTAGCCTTTATCCTGGCCTGTGAGCTATTGCCAAAAATTTTTTTTCATCGTTTTCCCCTCTTCTTACTTCGTCGAATGAGGATTCAGTGTTGTGACCGACGAAGTTAGAGAAATCGACTTCAAATCGTCCCAAGAGGAGACTTGCGTCTTCACTTTACAAAAAATATTAAACCAACCGTAAGGAAACTGGCTTTAAAACCACCAAGAACAAATATCTCACTAAAATATATTTCTGAATGTTCCTTTCATATTTTGAATGACAAAAAGAATGCTTTGCTTGTATATTTTTATTGTATTTGATTGTTTCCTTCATTTTTTGAGCAAAAAAAATTCTTTGCTTGTTTATTTCTATTTTATTTTGTTATTATTCTTTTAAAAATAAAATATTTTTCGTCCTTGATTTGTTTTTTATTTCTACATTCGTCATTTTAGTTCTAATAATGACTAATGAGGGAAAATATATATTGTTTAACCGTTTATTAAAATTCCTGAAGGAAATTATTTTAAACTTTAAACCTCTTTTCGCACACCCCTTCACCTTTAACATAAAGGGGGGGCGTTGGAAAAAATTTCATTCGTAAAGGGGGCGTTGGCCCTAAAAAGGTTGAGAACCACTGATCTAGATGGTTCCAAACCAGTGGTTGGAAAAACTACATTTCTTTTGTATCTAACTGCAACTACAACTATTTTTTTTATAAATGTAGTTAACTACAACTACAACTTTTTTTAAATGTAGCGACTACAAACTACTTTTGAATTGTAGTCGCTACTTCGCTACTTTTTAAAAAATGAATAAATAAAAAGCAAACACCGTTTGAGGATTGACCGAAAAAATTCTAAAAGTGACTTAGATTAATAACTTAACTCATTTAAATATGGAATAGAACCAGGAATTGCCTTTGAATTTATTTGTTACTTTTCCTTGTTGTTCCTTTCTTTTGCTAAAAATTGTCCTTTTTTTATTTTTTTTACAATTTTTACGAATATTCGCCACTAGAAAGGATTTAAAAGTTGAAAGATAGAAATAATTCAACCTTCAATTTTTTTAAAACTTCTTGCCAGGGACTATCTAGGAACATGAGAATTATTTGAAGGAATAGAAAAATTATGATGTCAAATAAACCAATAATATCAAACAGATAGAATGTATAAAGCAGTGAATGGTCGTTCGCTGCCATTTTAATTTCATATTAGCTACCAGTTTTTTTTTTTTTTTGGCTCTCTTTGCTATATAAGAGTATTTTTCGGATTCCATGCTGATGAGAGCAGAATAAGCTTGAAACAGTTGTCCATGGATCGAAATAGCCGAGTTGGTGGTGTATTACGGATATAATGTATTTCGTTTAAACGGTGCATCTAAGATCAGCTCATATTTTTGGCTCTTATTTCTCATTGCGTCCGCTTGTACTCGTGCAAGATTTGCACCAGTCAGAGTTGATTAAACTTTGTTTTTTTTCCTTCGTTCTCTCTTTCTTTCATTTTTGTCATTTATTTTTTTAATTTAAAAGTAGTTTCCAGAAATCGCTACAAACTACTAAAAAATGTAGTTACTACAGTAGTTTCGCTACTTGTAGCGTGCTACTTCCGACCACTGTTCCAAACCTTGTACGCTAACTCTCACCTACCCCTGAAGATAGCTAAGTAATCTTATTTGGTTCGACAAGCTTTGATTCGACTGCTAAGAATAATCAGATTAATACATTCGTTACCAGTGGCGTACACGGCGCGGGGGTTTGAGGGCGTACGATCCAGCAAAAAAGCGCGGGAAAATTTTTTTTTTATTTTAATAGGGGGGAAGGAGGACACTTAAAAACATTGCAGGGCGGGCGCACCTAAGTCTATGTACGCTACTGTTCGTTAGAATAATATCTCGCTCCCTCTAACGTAGAACGTAGAATTTAAGTAAAAAGTTCGCTGTGATTAGAACAGTTTTAAAATCCCACTTCCACATCAGAAGACAAAAAGAACCTAATGAAAATACTTAAAACAAAAATATTTATTGAAAAAAAAAACCACTTCAAGGAGAACCACTCCCCCAAAATTTCTATAACTAAAACCTCGATTTCTTTAATTATTGTCGATTGCTTTGACGCCAAAAATAACCCTCCTACTCTTGAAACACTTCTTGAACAAGAACACTTTTCCCCTTTTTAGAGAACATTTTGAATCACACTTCTTTGGAACAGTTTTCACAACACTTTCGAAAACATCTTTTCAGAACACTTATTTAATTCGGAAGACTCTTTGAAACATTTCGGAAGACAGTTGAGAACATTTTTTTTTTCACAAGTTAAAAACAATTATAATTCATATTCTAATTACCTTGGAACATTGGCGCAAATATTGTATGATGCAGAAAAATTAGAGGTTACCCGGGCAACGCCGGGTAATAAGCTAGTTACTAATAAAATAAAACAATAAGGTAAAATGTATTTTAGAAAAAGTAAAGTGAAAAGCTGGCAGAAATTATATGAAAGTAAAATCATTTTGGATATTTAAAATATAACCAGGAAAAAATAGAAAAATATATTTGTAAAAGGTGGGTCAAATCATCCTAGTTCTCGCTATTCTACTTTCGTTGAAATTTCATGAATTTAAGGCACAAAATATAATTTAAGGCATCGTGAGGGAAATTTTAGAATCAAACTATTTATTTTTTTAATTAAAGTTCATCTAGGGGGGGGGGGAGGCACCCGGGGCGGACCGCCCCAGAAATGAGGAGATAAAAGTCGAGAAAGTGATTTTGATCAAATAGGCAAATTAGCAATTTTGATCTATTAAATTTTCAAATATTATTATTATTATTACTCATTGTAAGCAACTACAAAAATACAGTAACCCCTCGTTATATCGCGCTTTTCGGGGGACAAGAAAAATCGCGATATATCCAAAACCGCGATATAACAGAGGTCATTAAAAAGTTTCTATCCAGTATGCAAGTAAATTATACGTGCACATACTTAAAAATTCATTTATTCGAACTTTAAATTTTTTTTTCAGTCAAAAGTACCGTAAAATGGGGTGAATCGGAACACTTTTCAGCTTTGATTGTAAAAAAAAGTAGTTAAATGTTTTTTTTTAATTTGATTTTTTGGGTAAAAACTTCGGTCTTGCTTTACTTTTGATATTCCAAGCGAAGACAAAGCATTTTGAAAAATTATTATTAAAATATATTGGAAATTATGGGTGTTCCGAATCACCCCGCTGATGGGGGTCAATCGGAACACTTGTTAAAATTTTTATTTTTTTTCAATTTAACCTGTAATAGGTCTCACAAAATGAGTAATATTGATGGGGGAGAATAAGAACAGACAATTACTGTCAAATAAATACATAATTTCAATACCAGTAAACGTGTATAATTTGTCAAAATTCAAAATAATTTTGAACTTATGAAAAATGAAAAGTAATTTTAAGAAATGCTTTTGAATTGAAATACAAAAATTTAACATGAATGGAAGTCACTCATGTCGTCCACAAATATGTACTTGTCCTTAAAAATAGCAATTGTGACTTGGCTTAAGTTTTTTCATAACATCTCCTGGGATGAACTCTGCCTTTTCTTTAATTTCTTGAAATCTCTGGGTTTCGGGGATTGTCCTGAAAGCTTTTTACGCTTATTCATCACTGTCTGTGTGCTGGATTTTTACTACATAAAGTCTATGTGACTTTCCCCCTCGTATTTTAAGTAAAAAGAAGTCTCCTGGAGAAAAAATCTTTTGAAATCTGCAACTGTTTGTCATTCTAAGATCTAGTTGCTCACGAGAAGGGATAAACAGCAATAAAACATTGTCCTTGTCTTGATTAGAAGAATTGGGGTAAGAATCTTGATTTTTCGAACAGTTTCCTTCAAATAAGTTTGAATTGGAACAGCAAAACTAAGTGTTCCGATTCACCCCGCAAATTTTTTTTCTATGCCATTTTTCAGAATTCTTCATTTTTATGACACAATTTATAAAAAATGTAAATTCTAATGCGGTATTCTGTTGTTCAGATACATGTATAATTGAAACATACCACTCTTAGTTTTTAAATATAAGAAGGTTTGAGCTTGCATATGAAGTTTTGCAGTCTATGGAAATGTGATGTTTTCCAGCGTTCTACGTGCAGCCCTCCTTAGAAGCCAATAGCGTTGCCAGATTGACAAAAGTAATTTTTTCCTACTCCCTATGATCTTACCTAACTAAGAAAAAAATTCATGGTGAAAAATACCCAATAGTTAATTTATGAAGAATTTCGTTGTACGGTCGGGAAGTTTTGTTCCGATTGACCCCGCTGTTCCTATACACCCCATTTTACGGTAACAAAAAAATATAACTTAACGCAGTTTTTGTTACAATGAGCAGGTCTTACTGTCTAAAATTTTTTCGTGCGACCTTTCGCGCCAAGTCTCTTCGAACTTTCTCGAAATAGGGGGGAAAAGCAACGAGGAAGTAGTAAGCGAACAAAAGCTGAAGGCATCGGGTAGTGCGCATCCAAAAACCTAACTCCTCTTTTTCAGATGGAAGCGTCCGTGGCTTCCAAGCGCACAAAACGCAAACAGACAGTAACTAATATGTATACAGACATAAGGTTAACCTATTGTTTTGGTGAAATAAGAATCCAAAGTCGTATAGAAGAACCTTCGTTTTGTTCATTGATGAAAAAATAAATGAGAAAGAGACCTTTTCTGAGCACTTTACATTTTTTCTCAAAAATGGTTTCGAACTAAAAGTTTTTTTTGGGGGGGGGGGGGGAGACAAAAGAAAAGACCGATATACCCAATTGAGCGATCTAACGAGGCGCGATATAACGAGGGGCTACAGAAAAAAAAAGTGGTGGTCGAAAAAAAAAACCTTAAACGCATTACAGTAAAAATAACTAAATTAGTATATTAAGAATAACATCGAAAATACTGACTATGTTTAATTGTATCGAATGATTTAAACTCAATAAAAGCCGGCCCTGTCTAGTGATCAGAGCAGTCTGCCGCAGATAGTGTGGTCCCGGGTTCGAGTCCCGGCTGTTGCATGGGTGTGCTTTCTCTCTCCTGTCCTATCTTTGTGCGAATGTGTTGTGGTGTGAAAGGTTGCCTACTCTATAGACGGGTATCTATGGCATGCGTGTACTGCAGAAGTCGGACTTCACACCCAGGCCCGTGCCCAGGATTTCGTAAAGGTAGGGGTTTTCATGCTTTTTCATCCATATTTGCATTGTTAAGAAAACATACCAATGTTTCAGTTTTTCAGTTTGGAGCATGGCAGGGGGTGGGGGTCACAACATTCCATCGTCCTCCGAAGCCTTAGTTTTAAATCGTGTTACCAATCCAGTATGGAATTTTATACACAAAGGATAAAATAAAATATTATACTGGGATTGGCAAAATATACATGTAACGATTTTTACGATACCCTTCCCCTCAGAAGAGAAATTTTGCATGTGCTAGTGACTGCAATAGGATGAAGTCTGAAATTCACGCAACTTGACGTCAGAGGTTGTGCGGATTTCGAGGCCATAAAATAACGATTGTAGTTTTGATTTGTTGAAACAGAGCAGTGTTGCAAACAAATTAATAGAAAACTTAATAGCAGTTTTTCACTGTTATTTTACCCAGCTAGATGGTAAAAATACTGAATATTAAAATGCATGTAATGAGAACGATATAATAATAGAAACTGAGAAATTATTTCCAAAAATGTTTGTAGCTCTGATAAATTTTTAATATGGTTTGAAACTTTAAAATGTAAAATTAATTAAAAATCTTTTAAATTTTATAAATATCCATTCAGTCTATTTCTCAACAACTCAACTTAGGTTTTTTTCAACTTTGAAATTTTTTTAAATAAAGCGTTTAACACAAAATTTTATATTAAAGCTAATGAACGTCAAACGTTCATTTTCTTCATTTGGCTTATTATTATTTTCCCAGTGGGAGGGGTTTAACCCCCAAAACCCACCCCTTGGGTACGGCCCTGTTCACACCTATTTACGGTACAGTTGGAAAAGTGCCTAACTGGCACAAGACAAAAAAAAAATAAGAACTTAATAAGCTAATGTTCAAAATAACAAATAAAAAATGCCTATATGTTACAAAATACGGAGGAAGGGGGACAATACAATAAATTTGCAACAAGTTACAGAGCACAGCTTTGATCTCGTAAGTTCAGTATATATTAGTGGCGGCAGCTGTAAGGTAGCGCCATCTGTTAAAAGTAAAGGAAAACAATGCGAAACATTCATAGGGTCATTCCATCTCACGTGATCCAAAATCTGAGAAAAAAAATTCCTGACATTTTTGCATTTCTTTCAAATTTGGCTCATCAATTGTACCCTTTGAGGTAATCAAAAGTCTCAATTTTTAGATTTTTATCTTAATTATTTTTTTATTTATGAGACTGAACTTAGGAAAAACCCTCGTTTTTCCATGGATGCTTGAACATAAAAGAGACCACAACTCGGCACCAAATATAGATAGAACGATTTGGTAAATAATATTTTAAAGCACGTTAGTTGTGCCGTTTAAGCTGATATGCAGCATGACTAATTTCTAAAAAAAATTAATTTTTTTTATGAAATTTAAAATTTAAATTTTGTTTAATGTCGGAAAACATATAATGAACTTTTTCAAAAAAATCTTTAAGTTTTGTGTATTTTACCTTTGTTTGTACAAATTTTTAAGTGAAGATATCATTGGGATCATATTTTTTTGAAGTTTTTAATAGAATTGTATAGGAAAAAAATGATATTTTTTAGATTCTATTTATTTCAATACTAAGTCATCTTGCTTGTGATGGTCTAAAAAGAAGAAAGTAAACATCACTATACTTGAAGTGAGCTGGCATGAACTTATAGATTGATCAGGTTCCACCCACCCCCTACCTCTCCTGCACAACCACTCTTTTTTATTTCAAAACTTTTCAAAATGCTTTAAAAAAACTCTTTGATACAAAATGAATAGTAAACTTATTCAAAGTTGGTAAATGGGTTTCCTTATAACTTGATGAAGTATCCCCCTCCTCCACCCAAATATACCATTCACACTATACTAATATGACGTCTAACCCGGGGATTGAATTGAGGATTATTTCACCCTAGATACATATTGTTTTTCAGACGAAGTGTTTCTTTTTCGATGCGAACTTCACAAAGTGTACTTCCATTCAATATCTGAAATTTAACTTATGATTTATTTCATCTCCGACCCCAGCACCAATCTTCAATTTTGGAGGGAGAAAATGGTTGCCCCCAAGATCATAGCAAACAGCAAAATAGCACTGTTTCTCCTTGTTCTCATTATTTTTTCTATTCTTTTCGCACAAAACTGAAAAGAAATCATAGTATCAGATCACATGTCTGTATCCACATAACTGTCTTTCCACATTATCTAGTGTGCCGCTGTTATTTAATTTTTTTTTAATTGTTTGTTTTCTTTTTCATTTTATTGTAAATGAGAGTAACGCAGCAAGATATATCTATATACATATATTAAAACCAATTATGGATTAAGCAAACACTGTGTTTTTTGAGCATAGCCTCTCATGTTGTTTAACTTCTTTACAGATTGCTCCCTACCTTCCCTCTCCAGCCTTTTACTTTTTTATCGTCCCCCTCCCCCCATTTCAAAGCGTTACTCTCTACTGATGTCCGGTTGTGTTTCAGTTTGTTCTGTTTGCTATTCTGTCTTATTAGCTCATGAGCTTTGTCCAATAAGAGAAAGGAAAGGCAGTTATGGGGACTGACATATGACCTGATACTTTGATTTCTTGTAGTATAGATAAAGCGTTTTTATGAAAGAAAAAAGATCAGAACATTTAACAAGAGGATGCAAAAATAAATTTGACATTGATATGTTGAACTTGCAATGCAAATAATGACATGAGTGTAAGTAATTCAAATAATAGTTTCCCCGGTCATGGAATAAACATGAGAACTGAAATGAAATATGAGAAAGTAAATAACTTTAAAATCATAATTTCTTTCGTCGGGGTAAGCGCGCGTGTATGAGACCTCTCTCAATTACCACGCATCCGCTGCCCGACCAGTGCCAACGCCTCCTAAACACTAAATGCCTAGAACATTTGCTTCGCTACCGTCGAGATGGGTTCCACTTTAAACGCCACCTTGCGGCAATCCGAAAATGAAGTTGTTATTTCTTGATTGGATAATTTTTACATTTAAATTCAGAAATGAACCAATCGTTAATTTTTCGAAGAACTCCGGTAGATGGCAGTGTATCGTGAACCAAGGACATTTTGCAGCTATTGGCGATGGATCCAAACAATATTCGAATTAAATTTTTTGATTGGTTGATTTTTAAATTTAAATTTAGAAATGAACTAATCGTTAATTTCTCTTTCTCGAAGAACTCTGGTAGATGGCAGTGTATCGTGAACCAAGAATGAAATTTTGCTCTGTGCTAAAAACCAGAAAGTTGCAGGCATTTAGTATTTACGAGGCGTTGCCAGTGCCTGCCACCTTCCGTACAACAACACTGTAGTAGAAGTAGAAGTAATAAAACATGAAGAGAGCGACACTAGCTCCGCTTGTATTGAAGATGAAAGACCTGACATCGTCTTAGCAGTAATTCGGTCTAAGCGTGTTCGGATTAACGAGGTTCGGCTGTTAGTAGCTACCGTTACTATCAGGGGTCCCCTTCCCCCCCAAGCTCAATGGCGCAAATCCCCCCTCCCCAAATATTTTCACAACCCTCTTGTGCTTTTTATTTTCATTTTTACCCGTCTTTTTTATTTTATTTATTTTTAAAATATTATAATTTTTTTTTAAATATTAATTTTTTTTTTAAATTATAACTATTACTTTTTTATACATTATTAATTGTTAAAAAGTTTGAATTACGCGCAAAATAGAATCGCTTTTTTTTCCCTTCCAGATATTCCAAGCAAATACTTACGCACACAAAAAAAATTAATAAATAAATAAATAAAATAAAGAAATAACAGAAATAATTTAAACTTAAAAAAAATTAATGAATAATTTTTATTTAAAAAAATCGTAAATTATTTAAATAAAAAAAATTAATAAAAATTTAAATACAGAAATAAATTAGTTCTAAAAAATCACCCCCAAAAATTTTGATGGCGCAAGTTGCGCCATAATCCCCCCTGTGGGCACCCTTGGTTACTATCAATGTGCCTTCCTTCTTCGATGAGAAGCTTCCAAATCCAATCCATTGATGGAAAAATTTGGCGTCAAGAGCACGAATTAATGGAGTATCAAAAAATAAAATCAAAGGAAAAAAATCCAAAATGACCTTTTTATCTGTAGATGGTGTGATGAAAAGCATTTTCATGTGCTCATGTGCATCATGTTTTTGTGCAGGATGCCCAGAAAAGGACTCCCTGATTTCCATATTTCGAATACAAATGACAATTTTGGAATGAAACAAACGGCATGTTTATCCTAAAAT
>JAXGGA010024567.1:0-11839 GCA_038373865.1 Uloborus plumipes
ACATAATAACAAATAGTATGGACATGAAAACGAACTATTGATTTTATGTTTGGCGAGAAAATATAGTAACATACTTTGATTGAAGACAGCAATGGGTATAAAGAACAAAATAGTGTTCGTCTGGAAAATAATGCATGCCATCTAACGTCTACAAATCTAAAGGAGTTCCGAAATATGAAACTGAATCTCATTTGTTTTTAAAAAAAGTTTAATCTGTTAATCAAATACCTTTTTTATCCTTTATACTTGAGATAATTATTGGGAAAACTTCCATTATTGAGGGCCCTTGGGGGGGGGGGGGGATTTAAAAGATCGCCAAATTTTCGGTAGCAAGCAATTCCAACTATCTGCCAGAGAGTTGAGTTGATACACTAAATACTCGATTGGATTGATGAAAGCCTTCGAAAATGGAGTTTTAAATTGAAATTACAAAGACAGAATCAGGTCTAAAATTGAAATAAAAAAATAACTACCCATCGGATTTTGTTGAAACTGGTCTCTAAACCTTCCCAGTACCAAAAGGAACAAACGGTGAAAATTTCAGCCAAATCTCCTGGGTAGTTTCTGAGATCTTAGGGAACACACCACACACATATACACATTTACCAACATTCATTTTTATGTATATAGATTTACCTAGAATCAACATGATTTGATGATATAGGTCATTTACCATTGAAGTAAAATATATGTTTTCTTTTTCCTTTTAGAAGAAACATATTTTCAAGGTATGTTTTTGCAGCTCAAAATGCTCCAAACAAACGATTAAAGGTGAAATTGAAACCTCTTCATCGAAAAAACCCTATTTACTTAAAAATTAACTTTTAGTTACGAAATTATAAGAAATAGTAGACATTCTAAACATAAACCTATTTTTTGCTCCCAGTATTATCTCTCTCTCTCTCTCTCTCTCTGTGTGCAAAATCTTTACCTTCATGAGGATTTTGTTTTATTGTAATTATTCTTTTTTTCTTCTTTTAGCAGTTAAAAATTGAAATAGAAACACTTTTGGTACAAAACTGCTGTCTTTCATTTATTTATCATTTTTATGGAACTGGTTTTAACAAGAATTTCATTTTTCATACTATCTTTTTAAAATTTGAATTCTTGTCAAATCATTGTATGTGAAACTCTTCTCCTTTTTTCTTTTTTTTTAAATCTAAATTTTTATTGAAGAAATGTTTGCTTCACATTTTTTTTTTCTTTTATTTTCGTTCACTTACATATTGGTAAAAAAATGCCTGAATTGAATACATTCCTATTTTAAAAATAGTGGTTAAAATTTACTAATTTAATTTCTAACAGTTTGAGAGAATAAATTTGACATCATTTTTCTATAAAATTAGCTTTTTTATTTTCACTTGACTTGTTTTTAAAAAGTACTTTTACTTCTTAAAAAGTGCATTTTTGGAATATTTGGAGGCTAAGACAACCAACAAAGAGCTGCTGTCAGAAAACCGGTACTGATAAACGGAAAAGTAGGCTTGCTTAGTTATGAATGACCTTGTTGAAGTGTACATTAGTTCTATGTTAATATATACAGACTTTACGAATACCAAAAAAGCATATAATGTATTAATGGGATAAATATCTTAATAACTTATTTTTACAAAATATATTATTTAAAACATGTTTTTCTCTGAGATAAGATGAAATCACTTAATGAGTTCCTTTGTTAAACTAAACCAACTATTTAGTTGGGAGAAACCTAACCTATATAAACGCCATAATGCTGTCATGTACAGTTTTCACACCTTCAGTACAGCCTGCACAATGCTGCGAGGATAGGTTTGCCATGTCCATAAAACGAAATCAAAAATGTCATAACGTTTTTCATAAAAAGATAATACATACAACGAACATTAAAATTAGTTTATTCCAGAAAAATATAACATTTTCATATGCTGTGCAGCTTAACATATTTTTTAAAAAGAAAACTACAAAATAAATTTTATACAATGTACAATAATTAATACACTTTCTTTTGTAATTTGTTAATCTTTATTCTATTAAGAGCTAATAAATTACACAAACAAATCTTAGCGCGGAACTAAGAAATTGACGAAAGAAAATTTAATTTTAATTTTATAGTCTTTAGTTACTTAACAATAATGAATATCAGTAATAATTAATTACAAAAGGCTATAAATAAGTTTGACAAATTAAAAACAATCACATAAGTTAAAGAATTCTTCGTCTTCGTTTATTATGATAATGAGAATAATTAGTTATTTTTCACTTCATGCCGTTCTAAAATCTCATAAATGCTCTTAACAGATTCCATTGACGGGCTTTCAAGTTCTTTATTTATGGTCTTCTTTAGCTCTTCAGCTAGATGTTTTTGAAGACCTGGTTTAGATTTCATTATGATTTTACTTGCAATTTTCTTAGCAAGGAAATCATCTATTCTATTCCTAACTCCAGTAATAGACATATTCGCAAAAAAAACTTCCATCGTTCCCCAGTTAAGGGACAGTGTCACAGTATTAGCTTGTAAAGTTTTGTTTTTGTAACTGAAAATGACATTGCATTCAGCCACTACGTTCTTGGCATCCACACTAAAATTTCCACTTCCCGATACTTTAGCGAATTTCAAAAGAGTTCCTTTCATCTGATATGTACCCTTTGCTTTCAAGTTCGAAAACTTGATCCTTACCTTAACTGAAGCAGGATTTGGATGCAAGTGTATGCTTTGGACTTCGAACTTCGACAAATTTTCAACTCTGCCCTACGGATAAAACAATCGGTTAGTGCAAGCAAGATCGAACATGAAAATTTTAATCGTGCGTTACAATGGAACTTAACTGGGAAAGAAAAGCTGCTGAAATTACATCAGCACGAAAAAAATCTGGTATGGACCCCTCACTACTTTCTTTTACTTGTAAATTTCTTAGTAGATGCCTTAAGTGCTAAAATAGTGCTTGGAGTGAGCAAGATAACAATTCAAACATTTACACCCCTAGTTTGCCACGAAACAATTCCAAAAAAGTTTTACAATGATTAATTTTCTAAATATCGCCAATTTTAACATCATTCAGTGGATTTTTCGCAAAATATCGTCAATAGCACCAAATTTAACCCAAATTCAAAAAAAATATTTTCGCCAAATTTGTCGCCAGTCAAACGGCGACCAAAAGCTTGGCGATATATCGGCAAGTGGTGACGCCAATTCATATCACTTTAGTCTGCATTGAAATTAACACTGATTCACCCCAAAAAAGGGATAAAGCACCCCCTTAGGAACATTCAAATGCAACCACAAGGGGAGGTGCACAACTAAACTCCCCTCAGAGCCTACATACCAATGTAGAAGCTTCTACGGCATATGGTTTTTGAGTTATGCGACATACATACATACATACATATATACGCACATACATACGCACTTACATACGCACATACATACGTACATGCAGACGTAACGGAAAATTTGTCGTGATTTACTCGGGGGTGTTTGGAAAGGATTTTTCGGCTGGTTATGTGTTGGTAGGTACAGTCGCTCAAAACATTTTTCGAGCGACTGTACATATGTACGTGCTGACAGGTCGAAAAAACTACTCAACATTTATTCGGGAGTGAGCAAAGTCAAAATTTAGACCCAAGTTTTAGAGAATTTTTTCTCGCGTTCTCTGTACTTCCTTTACTACGTAAAAGGAAGTAAAAATGATGATTTCCCAAACAATTCTCAACTGTACCTCTGATTTCTTCTATAATGTGTTCTCAAGCCTAAATTTAACAAATATCCTGCGCAAAAACATTTAGTGGGCATTTCAGTACAATCCTATATCTTTAAACGAGCAATTCTTGTATATGTATATATAGGGGAGAGTGGTAATGAATGGGTCATGGTGATGAATGAGCCACTAACAAAATATGAAAAAGTATTTGCATGAATTTTTTTTTATGCCACTAATAGATGTAGCTATTTGTTCTACTAAACTCATCCAATTTTCATTCGTTTGAGCTGAGCCATTTTCAAACTAGAGTGGCATGGTCAAGAATCTGACTGAAAAGTAAGTTTTTCCCTTTTTAGTAAAACATTTCCTAGCTAAAATGTACCAAGTATTTCACTGCATACATATGTATAAGCTAGTCTTTCCATATCTATAAACTAATCTTAAGATGTATTTTGATGTTATCTAAATTCAATGTACTCAAAAAACCTAAATGTATTCCAAAAGTATAGGTGGGGCTGAATGGGCCGCTATGTCATGGTAATGAATGGGCCACCTAAATATTGTCTTTCTTCCTTTTCTTTGGATTTTCGTATTAATATGAAACACAACTGACTGTCATAGATAGATTAAGATTACTGTCGTCAAAATAGGTTTGTAGTAACTTCTAAATATAATTTGCAGATCTATATTATATTCCTATAGTACAATAGACCTCTAATCGCAGTGCGTGGCTTGAAAAAGTCCCGCTCTCTCCTTCATATTATATTCCTCACAGTACAATTTAATTTTCTTTCTTGGAAACTTAAGTTAGATATTTCTTATTCCCGATGTCTAGTAAATTTTTAAAAAAAATTTGAATTTTGACAAGTTTGAAAATGAAGATTAAGTTTTTGAAAATGATTTTTAATATTATTTTTGCAATATATAAATTTTGTTAAATCATAGTGTGTATTATCTATTACTTTTTTTGTGTATATTTGATGTTATTTATTTCTTACAATCTCATTACTTAGTTATTTTTTTGCTACAATTGGTATGCATCAGTTTTATTTTAATTGCATCAGTTTTGATGTTGATATAAATTTAAATCAGTATGATTTTGTATCATCATGTCAAGTGCCACATTTATTTTGTCATATTCAGCAAATAAAAGATTAAATCCACATGTTTTCATTGAATTCATTTAGTGGCCCATTCATTACCTTCGATGGCCCATTCAACCCCATAGGTGGGGTTGAATGGGCCAAATTTCCAAATTTTTATTTTCTATTATATTTCATTATAGACAGGTGCTAATCCAACTTTTATGACTTTTTTTAGATAGCCAGATAAGTAACGTAACTAAAACACCAATTTAGAGTAAAAACAAAGTGTTAGAAAAAATTACAAAAATTCAAAACCAAAAAGTGACCCATTCATGACCACTCTCCCCTATATATTTCGGATCTCGAAAATGGCTCTAACAATTTTGATAAAATTTTGTATTTAGATAAAGTTTTGGTTTTTTAACTCATCTACATCGGCGTTTTTTCTGTAAAAACGCGAGATTCCACAAAAAACCCCGTTTTTTGTGCCTTCATTAAAAGTTTGAGAAGCTTTCTTTTCACCATTTTCTTTATGATTACTATCATTGTTACTGTTTCATAGCAACCACGTTTTATTATAACAATGGGTTTCACATTTTTCATTTCATTTGGCGCCGAAGGCGCGGGAGAGGTCGATGAATGAATGCAGTGTACTTGTTCTCCGGTTTCATATTTAATCACATCAGCGTAAATTTAAATTTTTATGGTATTTGACAAACGAGTTTTGACAGCGTTAGAATTGTTATTGTTTTTGAAATGTTAAAGAGATCGATCAAAATAAAGTTGTTGTGGTGTGTTTTTACAGTGCTCATCGTTTAAATAAGGTTGTGATGATGATGTCTTGTCAAAATAAGGTTGTGTTTTTCAAAATAAATTATGACTGTTTTAAATGCGTAATTGCAACCAAGGACTTAAAAATGCTTTTCAAGTTTATCTAAATAAGTACTTGCAAGCAGTATGTAACCGCCCCTAAGCCAGAACTAAGGCGGAAGGTACTGCAAGTATTGCATGCATTGCAAGAACTTTAGAAAAAAACACGTTTTACAAAACTTTTTTTTTTTAACCGAGCGAGGCTAGGTCGCCAGGTACTTTCTTTTTAACAGAGCACATTCAAAACACAGTTAAGTGCACATTCAGGCAACTGTAACTTTTTTTTATCAAAAATAAAGTTTTACAAACATGTTTTTAATGAATAGTGTGAATTTGCAGTGCAATAGTTCCTCTTGCATGTATTTTTGATGTTATATGAAATTAGAAATTTGGTCACACTGGTTTTAAGAAAAGCACTATTAGAAATAACGGATGAGCTCGAAATTACTTGGTTTTGAGCTTAAAGTAAATCATACTTAAAAATCGTATACATATTATTATTATTATTATTATGTTCTTATTAATGGATTATATATCTTTGAGCTGTTACTTCATATTTATTATAGCCTTCATCTTAGGTTAATCGATACGTTTTCAGTGAGATCACACTAAAATTAAACTTATAAACTACTTGATAAATACCAGTCCACCAAGCAATGTTATCTCTGAAATGTTTATTAAAGTAAGCAAGTCAGCAAATAAAAACTGCAATCACTTGAGATAACACCATACAAAATTTTGTTTTTCTACTCAAGATATTTTTTACCCTTTTTAAATTCGCACATAATTTTTACAATTTTATGTTTTTACGTCCATAACGTAAATGTCAAAAAAAAGAATGAGAAAGTTGTAAATTATTCTAATTAGCTTTCTTATGCTGGAAAATTTACGAATTCTTCCCTGATATAAAATGTACTTAAGATTTCTTTAGTATTGTATTACTTCTCAATTTTAATATACATATCGTGATAAAAACATTCAGTTTGACCTTATGTTTAAAAATTTCTTGAGTTTTGCTAATTGAGAAAATATGTAGGGCGTCCCGAAATAGACTGACGGTTTTCAAAAATTTATAATTGGAAAATAATTAAGATTTAAAAAATATCTTGATGAAAATTTATGAGATTGAGCTGAAATTTTTCGTCCCAGTGTTTCTGATTTTAGAAGTAGAAAAATATAATAACAATAAACAAATAATTAAAAACCAGATCATATTTTTTTGACATTTTAAATACATGAAATTATTTTACAATTTTCAGAAAGTCTTCCATCGGCTGTATTAAAAGTCGATTGGCAAAATGGTTTTTAAAAATGTTTAATGGAAAAATAATTAGGGAGGAAAAATTCTTTTAGAATCTCCATGGCTTTACGTGACAGGTCATAAGCTTTTTTTCTCCCATAATTTCTAGCTTCGATTAAAATATTCTACTAGAATACAGAATATCGATAAAATCACTGAACATCTGAAAAATCTTGAAGAAGTAATAGGCGACGAATGTTCAGCCAATCCAATGAAAACTTTTGATAAATCTGAAATTCCGTCATCAGCTTTTGACATGTGATGGAGATTGTTATGAACATTTTAAAAAGAGTATGCTGTATTTTTCATTCAATGAAAATTTCTAAAATCTGTGACTCAAATTTCTATTATTTTTAGAAAATTACGGGTTTAGTACATGCAGTACCAGCTGTTGGAAAACTTTTTAACTAAAATCAAGAATTGCGTTATTGCATGTTATGTTTCCGCAGTAATTGCATTTTTAACCTTATAAACATTTTAATGTCGTAAACGTTTGAAAATCGTATGTCTATTTCATGACAATTTTATACTCTACGTAATTTCTCGAAGACAAAGCACAGAGCATAAGACTTACTTCATTTATTGTCAAATCTATTTGGATTAGTTTTTGATCAATTGGCACTCGGAAATTTTTGATCTGAAGCGGATCTAAAACAGGCGTCTCTGTCTTTGGATGACCCTCCTTCATACGGAGTTTGTATGATTCGAATCCCTGACGTATGGCTTTCTTTAGATCTCTCTCCATTTTAGACCTTCCTCTGTATCTTTTTGCTGAAAAAAAATCAGTGAGAGAATTATTCGTCTTAGCAAATAGGTGTTCAAATCCTACATAGTAAAAAATACCCATTTTTTCCTGAACTTTTCCTATATATCTGACAGTTTAAAACCATTTTAATACGCTTTTATTACTTTCACATGTGGGTTTGTTTGTATGTATGTATGTATGTATGTATGTATGTATGTATGTATGTATGTATGTATGTATGTATGTATGTATGTATGTATGTATGTATGTATGTATGTATGTATGTATGTATGTAACTCTAAATAAAAGCTCAAGTTCACGTTCTTTACAAATAATATATTTACTACTATTATTAATACTAAAGGCTAAACTATATTGCATGTTGATGCATTATTAGTGCATGTAAACTTAGAGGATATTCAATAGTTTTGAAAAGCAGAGGGAAATCAGTTAGAGTATCATGAAATACAGTTTAACCTTTAGTATTTATGACAGTATTAAGTATATTATTTTTATGTTTGGAAAAAGAAAAAAAAGCTCTCTAAAAGCGCATTTTTTAAATTTTTTTCAAGCTGTAATTAAATTATTAGTAACAAAACAGTTTTCCCGCGTATTTCACTCCAGCCATGAACCGTTTAAGCCCGACAATTTGACATCTGTTTCTCTTGATACGACGCTGCTCGACATGCAAAAAAGACTCTATGGTATTAATTTTCTCTTATAAGCCGGAGATCATGTGTTCGAGTCTCATTGGTGACAAGGGTGTGATTTCCTCTCTTTAAGCGGTAAATATTTCATATACGTCCACAAACTTTGAAAAAAATGGTAGAAAACCGTCGTGATTACGGATATACTCCGAAATTTTACGAAAAAAAATTAGTCTTGTATAGGAAAAAACCGTCATCTTTATGGATATAATCAATTCACTGCAAAAAATGAAGTGTTTTTACAGTTATAATACTGGTAGCCGAGGTTCCAATTTAAAACTGTAAAATGAATAGTAATAAACTGTAAAACTAGCAATTTTACTGTTTTTTAATGCAAAGTTAGTAACTTCACAGTTTATTGCCGCATAATTTAGCTGTATTATACTGTAAAAACAACAGTATAATACTCTAAATACTGGCAGCAGAGGTTCCAGCTTAAAACTGCAAAATACACGGTAATAAACTAAAATTAGCAACATTACATTTTAGTACCGTAAAGTCGGGTTACTTGGACCCACAAGGAGGTTACTTGAGCCCACAGTAAAATGATAAAATCTGGGTTTGGTACTAGCATTAGAGACTGCAGAGTGTTTCTACCTAGAGGAGAAACGAGGAACTACGTGCAAGTCTTCAACTAATAAGTATCAAACCTAGATTTTATCATTTTACTGTAATGGGCTCAAGCAACCCCCTAGGGTCCAAGTAACCCGACTTTACAGTACTGCAAAATTAGCAATTTTTACAGTTTAATACTATAAAATTAGCTGCACTATACTGTAAAAACAACATTCATGTTTTACAGTGTACATAACTTCTGCGGGAAAATTTTGTCCTTGTATGCTAAAAGATTGCTGTATTTATACAAAACGCAACTTTTACGGTTTTACACAACCAACTCAGCTATGGGTTTATAACCGTAAATTTTGCGGGATTTTTTTTAATGTATGCAAAAAAACTAATCCGTTGCATGCTTAAAGACGCTCAATAGAAGTGAAACATTTCAATCATTTATTGATCACTTTCAACAGCATAGATGCTGTTTTTTCATCATTTTTTGCTTACATAAAATTATATACATGCACCACTATATCATATTCTACAAAAGAGAAATTATTGTTTACAATAAAAACTTTACAAGTTGTATAAGAATAAAAAAGGAAAACCTGCCACCGAAACAATTCACCGGACTTGAAGTTAAACGTGATTTTTAAGAAAGGTGTATACAATTTTAAAATCTGAACAGTTAAGTTGATTCAAAAAACACACTACAACATTATACGTTTAATAAATCTCTTAATACAGAAATTATCATTAATATCTTACTCGTGTGTTTTACGACAATTGAGTGCAAGGAAAACGTTTCAACAGAACCAACTAAGTCCTAAATTTCAAAACAAGTGAATTTTTGTAGTACATTTAATGGTAAGAGCCGCATTTAAAGTCTAGGCAAAGCTCATAGTTTACTAGAAACTGTGATATGCTCAAGAAATATTTCTATTGCATTTAATTATAAATGCTTTTGGTTAAACAAAAAGATAGATTTTTTTAAATAAAAAATGATTAAATATCTGTTCAACTTTTTTTAAACTATTATATGTATGCTTGTAATTATCAATTATTTTACTGCGTATTAACGTAACTAGGTTTCGGCAATTAGTCATCCTCAAAGTTAATGTTAATAATAAAATTGTGCAATTCACAAGTACTGTTGTGAAATATTTGAGTTATTATATAATAATATTACTTACACTTCTCAGAAAATAGGAGCAATAGTAGGAAAGGGAGGGTTCACTGGCGTTGCATTATACTATTCAAATCACGTTTAATGTTACTTTGTTTTGACAACAAAATTACCCGAAAGAATTTTATAACAGAAAAATTGAGGAAAACTTACCATAACTTCCTTTAATTAATAATAGAAAACACAGTGCCAAAAGAGATGTTTTGAGCAACATTATCGGTACACTATAAATAAAACATGACGTTAACTTCAAGGATTTTTTTTTCAATACCATATCCAAGAAATATTGACCTCAATTACATAAGAAGTAAAAGAAGAACTTTTAAGAGCATCGCATTAAAATAAAAATAGTTTTCAGTATGCTGTGCTGTAATATATTTCCGTCTCAAGTGTTTCCTTAATTCTACAGTCATGCAATTCAGTTTCAATTAAACTCATCAATTGCTGCACAAAACAGACTGCATGTGTTCCATTGAATGAATTTTATGAAAAAACGAGTCTCTACTCGCAGCGGTTTTTGAGGAGTTCAAGCTTCAGACAGACAGATAGAGAGACGGACGGACAGACAGACGTGAACAGATTTTAATAGTATAGATAGACTCAACTTCTATAAATATTATTAAGTTTTGAAGATTTTCAGAAACAGTGTTAATGTAACGTTTTTCAGGCTCCGTAATGGACGCAACTTTACAAGATACATCCATTATTTTAATTTCAAAATCTTTGTTTTTCAATAGAATATCCAAAATATTGACCTCAAAATGAGAACTACGTAAGAAAGAAATAGTTTAAAAATAAGAACATTGGTTTTTAAACAAAAATAGCTTTTAGTGTGTTATCCTGGAATGTATTTGCCTCTAAACTGAATCATTATATCTGGAAGGAGTTGGTTTTTAAATTTTATTATGAATCTGGCAAAAATTAAATTAAATCTTTTTCCTCGCACGAGCACGTAACTGCAGTCCTTGGATGGAATAACAGAGTTGGCGGTATATCGCAAGAATGATATATGTTTTTTAAAAAACATGGATTTTTCTCCTTTTTTTCTGTCAGCATCTTTATAAAAAGGCGTAGTTTGACAAAACTGAGCAATAACTTGTTTCTTTCAACCGAGTTACAGTGGGAAGCAAGATGTGTTTTCTGATCTGGTCCTAACTTTCTGAAACTGCAGAAACACCAATAGAGCGAAATACCATATCCATTTTGCGCAATGTGCATCAGAGCAATTAGCAAAGAGCATTTGACCCACCAGCGTTGCATCTTAAGCAAACCAATGATCCTAGAACTTATATTTTCGCTTTCCAAATCTTTCTGCTGGACATAAAAATCAGAAAGCGAAACAGACGTGCTGTTTTGACACGTTCTCCTTTTAAAGAAAAACTAGTTTCCTTTTTCAAAAATGGGGAAAACTTTTTTCTTTTTTAAATGAAACCCAAATCAAGGCCTAATTCTGCAGTTGTGTCTTCAAATACTTGTGGAGAGGAAGCAAGGAAAGCTATATTAACTGCAGTTATTGATCAACCATCAGAAGAAATAAGAAGATAGCGCACTTTTTGTCCATTGCAATAAACATTTTCCAACTTCGGAATTGAAAAAAGGGCGCATAAAGTTGTTGTTACATACACATAAAACATAATTTCATAAATACGCCTTTTTCGGAGGAAAATAAAGCTGAATTACATAATTGATTTTCGTAACTAAACTCAACTGCATT
>JAXGGA010024568.1:0-11838 GCA_038373865.1 Uloborus plumipes
AGCGATCTAGTGAGCTGTAATTCATTCATTTGCAGTCAATTCATAAATGGAGAGGGGTTGTTCACAAATAGTGTGGGAACAATCGAGCATATTTTTCAATGTTAAATTGTATACTGTTTAAAAATTTATATTTGGCATAGAAGTCACATTTCGCCCATTCGGCCAAAAAGACCTTATAAGTAGGTGGCCAAAAGTATCCGGAGACCCCCTGAAACGTTGGTTTTGAACGATGACGAAATAACCTTTATTTTAAAAATAGCTCTTTGTGGACAGACCCTCACTATGTATGTATTGTCTGCGAATGAATGAAATACAGCTCACTAGATCGCTGATATCTTTTTCAATTTTCATGATATTCAACTGGAACTTTTTTTATAAGATGCAGTATATACCAGGCTACAATATTTTTGTAGTTATAAATTTCTGTCTTTCGCGCATGCGCCGTGAAATTTTTTTTCCTTTTAACGTTCATATCTCATCGGATTTTTAATATTTTTAAAAACCGTTTTAGTATGTTCTTTCTTTTGTATTTTGTCATCTTTCCTGAAGTTTTGATAAGGTTTGATCAAAAACTCTGCGTGTTATGAGCAAAAACCCTTCAAATAAAATTGCCGTTTTTTAAAAAATGTTTCATATCTTCGGAAGTAAGAGTGGTGCGTTCATTTGAATTTGTATAGTAATTATACATAGTATGCTAATTAATTACTGAAATGCATAGCTTATTCCGAGCTATTTTCAAAGAGTTATGTTCAAAAAGCGGTTATTCTTTCGACCCCCCTTCTTATCGTCCCCCAAATGCAAGGGTAATTTAATTTCAACTTGGAAATGTTCGGTGAAGCCTATATTTTGTATGACTAAAGTTAAAGAACAATTGATCACTTATTTCTCCAGCTATATGTAAAAATGTGAATTTTTGAAAGTGTCCGGATACTTTTGGCCACCTAGTGTATCTTACGAGATATCTCCTTTACGGAGAAACTAATATATTTTTAAAACTTTTTTCTAGAAATCTTCAAAATTTAACTGTATGGTGTAGAAGTAAAGGCAAGGGCGGATCCAGAAATTTTTCAAGGGTTGATTACATCACTTACTTTTTACTATGTATTCTGGTTTGCAAATATTGATCACATAGGTTTCGGACTTCAATTTCGAAACATTTCCGGGCGAGAGCCCAAACTTAATTCCTTCAACGTCGTAAAAAATAGTCTAAAATTTTGTTTTTTGAACTTCAATGTAAAAATTTATTGATGGAAGGTCCTCATAGGAGGGGCGATTGCTATATCGCCCCTCCCTTGTATCCGCTCCTGAGAAAAGATCATATTATTCAATAAGTTTGTGAAATAAAACAAAGATTTCAGATATTTCAAGTATTTGTACGCTTTTTTGTGAAAAAATCATACGTCTGTTAGTGTGGATTACCTCAAATCTACCCTACTCTTTGATTTAATAACTCAGCAAAGTAGCATTACAAGTTCAAAATACTTCAAAATATAAAACGTATTCGTTGAATAAACAATGGTACATGTCTAAATATTTAAAAGTAACTAATTTGTTAAATAACTGTTTTAATTTTTAAAAAAAATACCGTAATTAGCTCTACTACTTCTTCAGAAAGTTTCGTTTTTTTTCCTCCTCTTTAAAAGAACATTTAACATCATTTCCTTTGTGCCAAAGGAGCGAATGTAAAAGTTTCAGAGAGAAAGAAGCCTGGATGTGCAGAATAAAAAACTGGATGAAGCGCAGCAAAAGCATGTTCGGCTCTCTTTAGAATTCTCCTAACACGAGCCAAAAGTTGTTTTCCATAGCCCGTGGACAAAAACAGAATGAGAAAGACAGAGGAAAATAGAATATAAGAAGGAAGATGGGAGGTATGCGAAAGACTGACTTGAAAAGAATTCTGTGCGGAATACAAAGAAAGAATGCAGTAGGTCGTGACCAGGTTGTGTGATTCATATTAAATTCGTAATACTGTTCTACTGCTGTAGCTTTTGGAAAAGGCGAGACATATTTCACTGTTACGTGTTTTTAAATTTTAACGTAAACACCCAAAAATAAACAGGCAGAATAAAAGTGTATAAGACTTTGTAACAGTATTGGACCAACGTTTTTCAATTAACTATTGCCCCGCAGATGCATGAATTTTTTTTTTCCTGCAACCCCCTTCCCATTACGTGCCTTTTCAAAATGAGCAAAATCTGGAAATTTGTTTGTAAAGTTTTGAGTACAATAACGGGAAAACGAATAGATTTAAAAAAATACTTTTGCATCAAAACATGATTGTTTGCGTTTGTCAATGAATTTTCACGTCAAAAAATAAAATTTTTCCACGTTTCGTCTTTTCAACAGCGCGAAAGTGAAAAATGAAAGATTTTTACTAATTAAATTAATTTTCTATTAAATCCATGTAAAAGGTTTTTGAGTAAATTATTTAATAAAGATAAAAGATTTCATAAGTAAATAGAACTTGATAATTGGGACAAGAATTTGAATAAAATAATATGAAGTCAGTATTTAAATGCATCAGAAAAAATGAAATGAAGAAGCATAATAGAGATTAGAATAAGAAGCCAGGTGAATGAAAAAAATACAATTGCTATTATTTAATGAAGGAATAAAATGATTAAGTTACTAAAATAAATCCGTAAATAATTGAATAACTTATTGGAATAAACTAAAACAAAACTTGATTCTCCGCATGCACATGAGTAGTTTGTACAAAAGCATTTGAAAATAAAAATACGCGTAGTGGTTAAATAAAGTAGTTTCACATAATAATGAGTAGTTCTCAGATTAATAATTAAAATTGATAAAAAACAAGGAACTTTTATTAGTTAATCGTTAACACAATGTTTTTCTAAATTATAACAAGATATTAAGAATATAGGTATTACGTTTGAGAATTGCTTGCATCATTATTTGCTTTTATTTTCAGAGATACTTTTTTCTTGAATGGAATAGCTACACGTAATTATCTGTAGTGAAATTATTACCAGGTACTGTCCGTCCGGGAAAGGCGCTCCTAGCACTTGCGAACCATTCCACTTTACAAAGGGGTGATGGGTTGTAAGTGGGAACATTTAGAAGTTTTCAATTTTAAACTTGCATTTGCTATCCTTTTAACATTTTCAACTAAACTATGTATTTTAAATTAGCATCGTTCTACGCTTGATACGACTCAAAATGCTTCTTATTAGTATTTCCCTTATTAATATCTTACATATCACCCCTATTTTGGTAAGAATAGAGAAGATCTGACGCATGCGTAAATAGACGGAAGGTTTTACCTAAGAAAATCAGACAATAGGTCATGCTAAAACCAAATTAAATAGTTTACAATTTCATTTTGCTCCACATTCCCCTTTGAAAGCTCATAGCGATTCTTTCCTCTAATATCACTAATGATGTTTTCCAATCATACGTAATTTGACGATGTTTCATAATGGCAAAGAATTTTTTTTAACCAAAAACAAAATTTTTTTATTCGATAGATGTGTGTATTAGAGATGAAAACGAAATTATAATTCAAAGCCTGTTTTACATGAAAAATAAATTAATAAACGCTGCAGGGTTTCATTTTTCGGTTACCTAACTCATACTGCTGTTGATACTTTAAAGAAGGATTTGAAATCTCGCTCTCTCTCTCTCGCCTTGTTGCATCCACTTCACATTCAAATATCCACACTTTTTCCTATTTCATTTAAATCTTTTCTTTTTTTTCTTTTGAAACGAATTGCAAATTGGGAAGAGATATGTCCCTTAAAATGAAAAAGCATAAATTTAAAACTTTTCTCAGCTTATAAGTTGAAATATGCGTGATGAAATTACGTTCGAAATCTTCGTAAGCTTCAATAGAAAAGAAAATATTATTCTCAATACATTAGCATTTAAATGTAGCTTACGTTACTGCAGCTTTCAGATATCTTTGACAGCGTATGCGATAAGATATACACTAAAAATTGCTTTTTCAAAATTGCTGAGAATTGAAAAAAAAAACACTGCTTTTTTACATTTCTTCTAATAAAGTGTTTTCTTCGAAACTATGCATTAGACTATTGCAGTGAGATGAGACTACATCAAAAAGGTTTTTAGAGAATTAATTATTTACTTTAAAATTCGTTACATGCTTATTTTTTTAGAAACATGATTTTTTTATCTTGCACTTTGTTTGAACTCATCTTGTACATTAAAGAGAAGCTTTTATTTGTATATTTTGTTTCCTGCAATCGGGAAAACTAGTAGTAGTGTTTGCTTTTTTCCCCTAAGAAATTTTGAAGTCGTTAATATTAAGACATCACATTGATGCTTGCTGCCCGACTTGATGAGAATACATATGAAGGATTTTATATTTACAATATCTCCTTTGCCCATTTGTAAGCCAATTTTTTCGAATAAAAGCCTAAAGGAAATTATTGAACACAGAACTAATAATATGCAAATAATAATACACTTTAGTTTTACATGATAACGAGAATGTCAATTTACTTAAAAAGTTAAATTTGTTGCAACTGCAATAATGCAAAAAAAGAAAAAAGAAAATTAAAGCTCATAACGTGTGCATGACTTTTTATACATATATTTTTATAGATATCTTACGGGGGGGTGTGAAAATTTTACTTATATTTTCGTTGGCCAACAGCACAAATAAAGATAATAGAAAAGTAATAGTGAGAAAAACATTTAAATTTGTTGTAAAAGAAAACCGGTGAGAAACAACATTATTTTACACAAAACTGCATTAGAAAAATGTGCTTAATAATTTTTCAGTTTTCCTTCTAAAATGTCAAACTAATATACAAACTTCTTTTAAGATGTTTAGCTTTACGCACATTTAACTAAGGTAATCCAAAATTGCCGATGAAACTTAGTCTTCTGCTAACATTTTTTCGTTGATAAATATTTTCACCAAAAGAGAGTTTCAGCCTCCGAAGTGATTCCACACGGACCTTTTACACGTTAAGAGAGAGAGTAAATATTGCTTAATTGCTGCGGTGATAAATATATAAGATTTTCTTTCCAAGATTTTGCTATAATAAATTTTGCGTGCAATATTAATTCAAAAGAAATGAATGTATCCTTAAATAGTTATTTTATTCCTTAATAAGGTAGCTTTGGAATTAATTAAAAATTATATTTTCTATCAGTGCATTTATTCAGGGTAACTTTGACACCTTCCAGTTAACTTGACTTCCCTTCAAATTTTTAAGACATTCGATAAAAAAGAGCAAAAAAAAAAAAAAAAAACTAGAAAACCCAATGCTGCCTCCTTATGCCAAGAATTTAAAACACGTTTTCTACTGTTAATTTTACAAATACACTGCGATGCAAAAGTTTAGATTAATTGCAAATATGTGAATAAAAAGAAAACTATTCAACGAAATGCTTTCAAATTTCTACTGCAGGTACACAACATGGTCCCAAATACGTGTCTGGAGTTCTTAAAACTAGAACTGGAATCAAATTTTGGATATTACAAAAGACATTTTTTTACATTGTTGCAAAAGTTTAGACAATAGTCAGATTTTATGCAAATATCCCTTGAAATGTGATTGGTAGAGGAAGTGCGGGACTTTATTCTTCATTTATAAAGTGCAGAGATTGCTGAATAAATAATCAAAATCTCAAAAACTCTGTAGTTCTCGTGTAAAGAAGATTAGAAAGTTTGGAAGTCGAAACTTGAAAATGAACCTACTTAATTAATTTTTTTGTCTTTTAAATCGTCTCTAGTATGGTAGTACGTTGTTTTTTTACTTTGTGGAGAGCAAATTCAGGCATGCGTATCGATCAGAAAACCAAGAAAAAATATATTAAAGATAAAGGAATTGGAAAAACGGCTCGAACTGACGATTTGCCCCTTAATCCTACAAAACTTCAACTTGGGTCAAGACAGCAATTGACAGCATAAGTAGATGAACAACTGAATCGGAATGCATAAAAAAAAACAAAGAATTATGCTTGAGCCTGTTCGGACAGAGTGTCCCAAATTAGCCAAATTTTATTGCTAAAAGCAGCACAGCATATGATCATTAGATATTTCTCAAGTCCTGCGAAAAGAATTATAATCCATCTAGGCCATCCCAATTTTAATAATTTTTATCAAAGAAAGTACCATTCATTTTTTAGTCACGATGATACATATGCTGCTTTTCACATTAAAATCTGGCTTATTTGGGACACTCTGTCCGAAAAGGATCAGGCACAATTCTTTGTTTTTTTTCTGCATTCGGATTTAATTGTTCATCTACTTATGATGTCACGTGCTGTTTTTGACCTAAGTTGAAGTTTTGTAGGATTAAGGGGCGAATCGTCAGTCTGAGCCGTTTTTTCAATTCCTTCATCCTTAAGAAATATAATTTTTCTTGGACTTTTTGATCGATACGCATGTCTGAATTTGCTCTCCACAAATTAAAAACAATGTTCTACCATACTAGAGCCAATATAAAAGACAAAAAATTAACAAAGCAGGTTTATTTTCAAATTTCGGCTTCCAAACTTTCTCATCTTCTTTACACGAGAACTAAAGAGCTTTTGAGATTTTGATTATTTATTCAGCAATCTCTGCACTTTATAAATGAATAATACAGTCCCGCATTTCCTCCACCAATCACATTTCAAGGTATATTTGCATAAAATCTGACTATTGTCTAAACTTTTGCAACAATGTAAAAAATGTCTTTTGTAATATCCAAAATTTGATTCCAATTATTGTTTTAAGAACTCCAGACACGTATTTGGGACCATATTGTGTACCTGCATTAGAAATTAGAAAACATTTCGTTGAATAGTTTTCTTTTTATTCACATATTTGCATTTTGTCTAAACTTTTGCATCGCAGTGTAGAAATAGATGAATATACACAGCTATAGTATTACACACAGCTAATTTCCATAATTCTGTACATACTTTTTAGAAGCTATTTTTGAAGTTACATAAAATTTTCATTTTTAACACTGTAATCAGGTGCCTAACCCACCACGAAGAGCAATGGTGCACTCCTTCAAACGGCATGGTGTTAACCTCAGAAAGAGAGACACTCCCTCTCCCCTTTAAAAAAGTTAAAACAATTTCATTATATAAAGCAGTGAGTAACCGCCCCAAGCAAGGGTTTAGGCAGAAACATGCAGTACACCGACAACTCGGTTATTTCGATCCATAGACTGCAGTTTCGTGCTTATTATGCACTCATATGCATGGAATACGAAAGTAACTGAGTGTTTGCCTCCAACTCGGTTCCTTTCGTATTACATGATGATAAGTGCATAATAAGCACGAAACTGCAGTCCATGAATCAAAATAACCGAGCTGGCGGTGCATTGCAAACTTCACTATAACTTTCAATGGAGCGATCTGCACCATGCATCCTCTTGAGCACTTCTGTTGTTACATTCTATGTAAAATCAAAAGTGATTGGCCAAGGCCGAGAGGCAATATGGGGGGGGGGGGGGTAAAGAAGGGTTGGTCCTTCAGAAATTTTACTTTGATGCGTAGAAGTTACAAAATGTTTATTATTATTATTATTTCAGCTTTGCATACCAACTGTGACGTGACTCAGATCGAATCTAAATGGCAGAAAAGCTGAAAAACGGACTTTTAATACATGTTAAATAAATTTGACAATGTTTCTTAAATTGAGTCTACGAAACACTAGTTTAGTTTTGTTATGCATCAAAAGTTGAATTGAAACGATTGAAACATAAATAGGGTAGTTTAAACTAGAAAGCTGTGTGTTTTAAAGTTACTCTGATTGACTTTACGGCTTTATTTTAGGTTATTTTCTCTCTTTAAATTTTCTTTATGCAATAACCCTTACTTGTTTCATGAATATAGGTATTTAAAATCGTGAAGGAAAACACACTTATAAATTCCTAAACTCTCTAAAAGTGAACACTAGTGAATCGTAAAAGAGGAATACAGTGCCATTTAAACTCAAATCTGCCAAATATGAAAGGGCACACACACACACACACAGCTATCCTCTTTCCAAGCTAAGTAAATGATTCTAGGTAAACATTGAGCCCTTGGACCATTTCAAAAGCGCTTATCTCAAACATGAAGCAAGCAATTCCTCCAACCCGAGGCTTTGAATGATTAACTCAACTTTGGTAATAACGCCATCAGTTAACTCTAATTCCACCTCATTTGGTTCGGGATGACGTCAAACCTTTGCATAGTCAGCACAATCCCCTACATATGTTGTTATCCCATAGGAAAGAGCTAATGTTAGGGCGATGAAGTTGTGGTTCAAATTTTGACTTAACAACTAATTTATTATTTAAGTGACAATAGGTATTTTTATAATATGAAATGTATGCATATAGTACCATTTTATCTATTTTATGCACCATCTTTCAAGGTGGAAAAGTTCAGAACGAAACTTTGGCAGCAATTTTATTATTTTAATGAGGTTTTCGATTAAACAATGTATGAAACACAGAAATTAGCAAAACAGTGCAGATACGTGTTTTGGGGTTTCAAGGAGCCCCTTTTCAAATACAAAAGAAGTGAGCTTGTGACTAAAATGACATTTGCAAACAATGTTTCCACCGTCTTGTCCTCCAGTGAAATAATATTTGATGTTTCATAAAACATTACTAGGGAGTACGAATTAAGTTATTGCTAAAAATGGCATGGAAATATATTTCATTCCTAAATGCACAATAAAAACAAAAGTAAGTACAGTAAAGTAAATTTTTCTGCACATCATTGTAAAATAAAAATCAAAGAAAAGAAAATTGTTACCTATGGCACTCCTCAAAATGACACAACTCAAAAACCTTCACTAATGTTAACTCTTTCTTTCTTTCTTTCTTTTTCTTTTTCTTTTTGTTTTTGTTTGTTTCCTTCAAATTCTTTTTGACTTTATAATTTTATTTTTTTATTCACTTTTTTTTTATTTACTTATTTTTCTGGAATAGAAATGCGCAAATGTGAATGATTTTTTTCAGAAAGTAGTTTTACATGTTAAATATGTTCTTAAAGTTTACTTAAAACTCTGAAAATTATTCCTCCTAGTAGTCTGTATGGTTTTCTTTTTTCTTTTTTTTTTTTTACTTGTGTCAAGGTATTCGCTAGTAAATGTTTTGACATTGGCTTTGACATTCAAGTTACTCTAAGTAACTAACATTTTGAACCCAAAGATAAACCTTTTAATAAAATGGTTAATTTTTTTTACACATTAAGAAAAACTTCTACGCATATTAAAATTATCGGAATACATAGAAATACATTAAATTTAATTATCCTATCATTAAAAAATATAACCAAAAATGAAGAAAAAAGATCTTGGTAATCAATAAGTTTTAGTATTAACCAAATGAAATTAATTTTATATGACGCAAAGAAGTGAAAAAAAAACTTCGTTTGATTATTTCCCTTTAAATGTTTTGTTAAGGATGCTTGAAGTAACTGCTTTGTTTAAAATGTTGCCTAATGCAATTACAATAAAGAGAGAACAATGAATTTAAGAAAAAAAGATACCATCCCCACAGGAAATGAGTATCCCCTTTTATATAACGGAGAAACTAACAAAACAAAAATGTTACATTTAAAGAACACAAAATCTCTTCAGTCCATGATTTGCATACAAATAAGCTAAGTGAGGAAGACTTTAATACATCGCACACAAACGTAATAATTCTTTCTTGACAGCATTGCGTAATTGAAATATACAAAAGAAGAAAATTGAATTAAACCGCAAAAAAAATCCTTTCATCTAAATATGTGATTTACGGTAATAGTCTCGGTTAAGAATAGGTTTCATTATAGTTAATCTTCAGTCCCAAAGCAATAAGCAGGGTTTGAAAAGAAAATTTGCATCTTACGTTAATTAACCCGCAGTTTCAAGAAAATTAATAGAAAGATGCGCAACGTAACTTGCCTGCGAAATTCTCCAAGTGGGAAATAAATATTTGCATATTACATTGACTTTAATTTGGCTATAAAATGATAAATACTTGTGTTGGAAAAGAGGTTAAACTATGTTGCTTTAGGTTGTTTTACTGGCTTCAATAAGAAACTTTTTTAAAGGTTTAGTCATATCAATTTAATAAAAATAAATAAATAAAATTAAATTAAAAGTATAGTAGATAAACAGCGATGTTTTTTATATCATGCAAAATTTAAAGTATCACGTAAAATAAAATGCTTAAACTCGTTAATAACATGAGGAATGTGCCAAAATCTAATATACATTGGCAGAATTTTAAACCACAGGAAAACTTTCTCAGCACATACTTTTGCCTACTCCTTTCGTCTTTTTTCATGTGGAAATACTTTAAACTTTTATGCCTTTGAAATTCAGATGAGTTGGATGCAATCCAGTGTATTGCATGGGGGGCTCTCAAGACATTAAACCTTTGACTGTTTAAGTTTTAAAACGCGTTGAAGAAACGTGTTAAAGCGACACTGATTTGAATGAAATTAGAGTTTGCTAATAAAATGCACTGAGTGTTACTCTACTCATTGGGAAAGTTCCAAATTCGGTCAAAAATGGCTATTTTTACACTTCTTGAGAACTGACTAAATTAAGGAAATATTTTTTTTTTCTCCAAATGATTTAATTTTTTGATTTTGTATCTTTAAATCTTTGGTAACAATTATTTAAAATGCCCTTTTATTGTGTAAAGTGCTTTTTTGGCACAAACCGTAACCATTAATGTGTAGCAAGTGTATCAAAAACAATTTTTTTTTCCTAAATTAAAAACACTGAATGCCCAAGCCCATTACTCGATCCACATCCAGTAAGTTATCTACAGCGAAGTTATACCCTATTTATCCATAAAATTACGGTACCCGTAAGAATCAAATCACAAGCAAGAGTGCTGTACTATTACTTGATGCATTTGATGCATGTTTGAACGGTAATTTTTTGCAAGTAAAATTTATGTAAGCTTTTGTACATTTTGACGCCACATAATATGCTTCAACATTTAAACATTCGTCAGATTTTAACCAGGAAGTTGACGACCTAAAAAAAATAATAATGTAAAGTATTAATTTTTGTTTATAATTCTACTAAACATGATGCGTTATCTACGTGAAGCAAAATTGTACATGACTTAAGTAAAGTATTAGACCTTCAATTTTTAAAGAACGACAACATTTCTCTACCTCAGAACCAGAACGAAGTCCAAAAATAGCGATTTTCACTTTTTTGCTTCATTGTATGTAGAATCTTATTCCACATCGACCAATTAAAACAGTATTCAAAAAATAAATTCCTTCACAATTATTTAGGAGCGTGAAAAGAGCGCGAGTCCCATCCTTTTCATGTATCCGACAATTATTTTTGCTCTCTACTGAAAAATGACGAAAATGGACTTACGTTAGTCTGGTTCTGAGGTACAGACTTAATAGCGAACTGCGCTTATTCTATGTTGGATTAAGAGCGAGAGTTTGGCTGGTTGATTACCATTAAATTAATTATTTAATCCTAGCTACTGTGAAATAGTTTCATTTACTTCAAAACACGAATAGGTATTATTAAATAATGTCGGTAGACATAAACTTCCAATTAAAAAATGTTAAATTCGAGAACAAAATTTAGTTTTAATACAGGGGGACAAGAAATAACTTGGACATACATCGTACATTATAACTTTGTTGCTAATGAAAATAATGCAAGCAAACTTCAAAATAAGTATGAATACATTATTTTGTCTAATATATTTAAACGTTTTCAAATTGGCTACCGTTAAAATTAATACAGAGCTTTAGACGTGTCACAAAATTTTCGGCTGCGGGTCGCAACTCACTCATTGATATTTTATCCCTTTCCTTCCATAAGGATTTTTGTAGGATGCCAAAGTTGTATGCGGTTTAGAACACACTCTTGTCTCCAAG
>JAXGGA010024569.1:0-11833 GCA_038373865.1 Uloborus plumipes
TGGTTAACACTTTTCTTTTTCCCATTAAGTGGTTTTGATTATACGTGACATGTTTTTCAAGTACTCCTACTAACTATGATCCTATTCAAACATACGTGCTTTCAGCCCCAAAAGCCACTCTCGAAAATTTAATTGAAACTTATTTCCTTTGACTGTTAGCTAGTCGAAGTCAAATAAATCACGTTTTGCGAAAGTTACACCAGCACGTAATTATACTGAACACAGAATTCATTTCAATTCCCGGCTCTATCCAAATTCGTAGATCTTTCACGAAACCTATCATTTCAAGATAATTTTAGCGTAGTCAATAACTGAAGGGCTACTAATTTAAATTTATATTAACCAACGCCTGTCAATTACATTGTATTTTATTCTCATATACTTAGTTTTATTTTACATAGGGGAGAGGGGGGCACATGTGAACAAACAATATTTTACCCAGTTAACATGAAGAGAAAAATCTGGAAAAAATTTATGTAGATGGTAGCACAAGTACTATAACCTGCCTGAAATTTCAATGATCTAAACCCTTTTGCTTTTTAGTTATCATAAGATCTTATGCTTTGGAAGGTGCCAATATACTTTTATGCTCTAGTTCTTAGAGTAATAACACATCCAAAACTGATTTTTTTTTTTTTTTTTTTTTTTTTTTTTTTGTGATTTGAACTCTATTTGTCTTAAAGTGGCAATAATAAGGGACGTTTTCATGCACTATTAAAAAAAATGAAAAAAACATAGTTTTTCAAATTAGGCCTAAGTTTATATAAGGGACACATGTGAACACATTATGTAGGGGCAGATGTGAACAGTGCATCTGTGTCCCATAATGGTATTTAGTAATTTCAATTTCAAAAATTGTTGATTTTTTTACATATTGAATAGTCTAGTTCAGAAATATTGAAAAATTAAAAGTTTCAATACTCAATATTGATTTAAAATCTGAAAGAGTTGCAAAGAAAAGAAAGTTGAATTGCTAAACTGTTGAAAATTGAACAGGTTAAAGTTGTAGTAAGTGACGCTGAGTCCGACATTAGTTTTGAAGACGGTATAACTATTAAGAAATTTGTGCTGAAGTCAACCTTGCACCAAAAAATTTAGCTGTGAATGACTTTTACCTCATAGAATTCACGACCAAAAAGACGAAAATTCACTATGAATGAAACTTTTATGTTTCCAAAAACAACAATTTTAGGTGGCACATGTCGAGTTGCATCTTTTGCTTCTTTTTCTGTTAAACTTGAAGGCTACAATGTTCGTTGAATTGAGTCAATGAATCATATTGAATAAATACCTTGATATTTTCATTCTAAATGTTTGTTAATGTGTAATAAGCAGTGTACTAAAAAATACGCTTAGATGTATTTTATTTCAATTTATGTATCTGTGTTTAGTTGTGCCCTAGGTGTGCCCCCTACTGGGGCAGATGTGAACAAAATTTAAATCTTTTCGACTAATTTTTTAGGCTGGAATTCAGTATTGAAGAAGGGAGGTAACTGCGTGAAAATATTAGCAAATGCTTGATTTATCATGTATAGCATTTGTTTCTTTTATAACTCAATTTATAATGGAAAAAATGCAAATTAATAATGCAAAAATGTCATTTTTGCTCACATGTGCCCCCCACTCCCCTTTATTGGTTCTTTATGCATAAAATACTGATACTAAATTCAAAATCAATAATACTCTTGTAAAAATTGATGTGAATAAAATGAAAAATTTTATTTTTTGGTTGTTAATTCTGTACCTTTATCAATAGTAACCTATTTTTTTGCTGCATATGTCTTAACGTATATTCTTATCCTATTTCGTAGTACTGTTTCTAAAGCAACTTTCGCCCGGATATCACTTAACACTGTAGTTATTGCATCATTTCAATCATATTTAAGGTCAAACTATTGTCTAACACCTTTTCCCAAAATGTTAGGTAATTTACAGACAACACTCTTTTTTTCCCACACTTCATCTCGCAGTGCAATTACTTTTACACATATTTAACCTCATACTGTAGATAATTCATATTTATATCCATACATCAGATCATACTAGAATGAACATTCTTGTTTATTTGTAAATTACTTCGAATTGCAGCAAACTTATCTTTTATCCATTTGTCGCTTTAAATTACACTGAAAAAAATAATCTGCTGTTTTTACAGTATAATACTGGCAGCAGAGGTTCCAGTATAAAACTGCAAAATGCACAGTAAAGCACTGTAATATTACCAATTTTACAGTTTTTTACTGTACATTTTACAGTTTTAAACAGGATCCTCGGCTACTGGTATTATACTGTAAAACCACTTTTTTTTCCAGAGTATCAGTTTTTAACACATTTTCTTTTATCCATACCACTCCCATATTTTTTATTTATGCCTTAATGCGCATTTTTATTATAAAATACGTGGTTCTTTCTCTATATACTTTAAGTTTCAAAGCAAAGATCAAATTTGATCAACTTCAATAAAGTAAGTTATGTTAACAGAACTCTTTTCCCACAAGCAAAGATCAAATTTGATCAACTTCAATAAAGTAAGTTATCTTTACAGAACCCTTTTCCCACAAGCAAAGATCAAATTTGATCAACTTCAATAAAGTAAGTTATCTTAACAGAACCCTTTTCCCACAAGCAAAGATCAAATTTGATCAACTTCAATAAAGTAAGTTATCTTTACAGAACCCTTTTCCCACAAGCAAAGATCAAATTTGATCAACTTCAATAAAGTAAGTTATCTTAACAGAACCCTTTTCCCACAAGCAAAGATCAAATTTGATCAACTTCAATAAAGTAAGTTATCTTAACAGAACCCTTTCCCACAAGCAAAGATCAAATTTGATCAACTTCAATAAAGTAAGTTATCTTAACAGAACCCTTTTCCCACAAGCAAAGATCAAATTTGATCAACTTCAATAAAGTAAGTTATCTTAACAGAACCCTTTTCCCACATTTTCACTATATATGAAAGTACGCGATTCTAACTCTAGTCAAATTTCTGATTTTCAATATTTACGTACGTACCAATTGTCAACGAAAACAGGTGTAACATTGAATCAGTAAAATAATAACAATAATTGAAGTTAGTAAGATAAATGGTTTTTATAGGTTTATTTTGATCATTAAAAATAAAAATTACATCAAACCGACCGAGTAAAGAATCTGTATATATATATTTTTTTTAATTTAAGAACATCTCTCATTTAACAAATTAACTTGAAAAAAATAACTAAATAAAAATCACACCGATTAAGAGTATTTTTTAAAATGTCCTACGGAAGCGACTTATGCTAGTAAAAGGCACTCTCAGTAATCCTAATAGTTACAATTAGCGAACTTAAAACGGGAAGAACAAGAAAAAAACCCCAATTCTTTTATTTGGTAACAAGGTTACAAAGAAACGGGCATTATTTCAGATCCAATTACATCACTTCGCGTAACATACATACTCCCCAACGAAACAACGATGGACAAAGTAAGTGGAAAGGGATTTTTTATGTTTTGCTGGGTTTTTTATATCTAAAGGATAAAAAAGAGCTTCAAGCCTTTTGTGTTACTTTTCCAGAAATCTTCGATAAAGCTGGGTTTTCGATTAAGGGCTAACATTCTTCTAAGAAACTATCCTAATCAGTTTATTGAAAAGTGGAAAATTGTACTTGAAAAACAATGTGCTTTTGCGTATTTTTTAATGTGTGTTTTTATTGTGAGTAAACAAATAATTTTAACATTAGGGTATTTATTAGAGTGAGTAAAATTTTCTTAAATAAAATGCCCTCAGAGTTATTTCATGCAAGTACAGTTTTATAAAAAAGTAACAGAATGTAAAAAAGGAAGATGACATTTTTATAGGTACAACAAAAGTTGTAGGTCTACATTTGTCAAAAATATCAGCCAAAGTAAGATAAATAAAATTAACCATTTAAATAGAATTTTAATGACACTTTTATGCTTAAAACAACTCTAATGAATTCCCGAAGCTGCAACTAATTGCTTCATTCGGTTTGAGGATACACGCAAATCCACATTTCAATGCAAAAGATACGGAAATATGGAATAATGAACTCCAGAAGCGTTAACTTCATATAGAAGCTAGTTTCAAGTTATCTGTCTGAAAGAAACGTTTGATCTGGACGATTTTTTGGGTGCTTGTGTGTACTGCTTTCTGTAGCCAAATATACTCTGATTACTAAAAATAGCTGAGAAACGAAAACATAATATGCCGATAGATGTGGTCCCGCTTTTGCGGGTAAAATATGTTTTAGTATGTTATTCAAGATGCATTTTTGAAAATATTTATCAAAAACGAGAATTTCATCTTTAAAAATATCTTGAATATAACGAGCATATTAATTTAACAGGTACTGTACTCTGTAACTGAAGTATATTGTATCATTTTTGAGCAACCTAAGCCCAAAGCGAATGCTTAGTTTAGATGAAGTCATAAACCTTTTCGTTAATCTGTATGTTTAAGGCTTTCTTCCAAGTAGAAATTAAAGTTTTTAGTTGTACACGAAAGTAATAATTATGATAATTTATTTTTATTGAATTAACATTTTCGTGATTCCTACAGAGAGTTCTAGCAAAACATATAACATTTAAGAAATAAAAATTATGAAGTATTATCACGCTGTTGTTCAATACATTCGGGTAGATGATACTACCCGATTCAAGACGAAAAGGTACTTTTTCCGTTTTGCAGAGCGCCATTAGGAAGGAAATCCAAATAAGTTTAGACAGCACACGATTGCTGAAATCACCATCTGTCGAAGTATCAATAATTCACATCCCAACCCAGAAGCCAAAGTATTTCTCCGTCATCATCGGCAGAGGTATTGATTTAGAATGGAAACTTGGAGGACTTTGTGACCAGTGACCACGATATACTCAACGTGCCCCAGTTACAAATAAAGAACGTGGAGGATATTTGACCGGGACCCTCAGGTTACAAGCTCAACGTCTTACCTATCAGGCTTCTACGGTCCCTATTTAAATTTATTCTAACTGGAATTAAAGCAGCAAAAAGTAAAGGGGTGTCAATAATAAGCCTTTGCAGATTACCATTATAAATGTAAGCGAAACTTTCATCTGTTTTGTGGCAAGAAATGGTAAGGGTAGCACTGATAAGTCCTGCTGTACAGCATAATCTTTAAAAACTTCTAAAGAAAAGACTATCTAGAGCTTGAACTTTACTTGCTTTTTACTTAAAACTTAAATGTAATTGGCGTTCTCTTGCTTCTCACTGGATCAATTCAACAAAAACAAAAATAAAAGAAAAAGAAAAAAAGAGAGACAGAAGAAAATAAAAGAAAAATAAACATAACATTCCTAAAATGATGTATCAAAAACTACAAGCACGTGAACAGTTCCGGCATTTCTATTAAATACAATGAAGAACTCTAAATAACTTAACTCCATAAATATGAACTTTAGGAAATAAATCTGTAACAATAAACACATATTTCAATTTGAAAAGCTTTTTCTTTTTTATTCTACTGTAAATATGCTTTTAGAATGGGGAACAGTGTACGAAGTAACAAAATCTTTATTCAAGACTGATGAAAAATGCACTAAATCAAAGTAAAAAGGAAATATCGACCCGAAGGAGATGAATAATAGGGAACGTGATAAATAAATCAACCAAGCTGAACAATAGATATGACAATAACATATTTCAAAATTTAACAGTAAAATATATATTCAGCAAAAGTCGTTTATACTTGATGGCATGAAGTCAGAGTGTATGAAAATTAATAGCTCTCTCTCTCTCTCTCTTTCTCGCGTAAATCGTAACTGATGTAAAATCCCCCCTTTTTTAGAGAGATACAAAGAAATATTTTCATTTAGTCCATTGCTTTAAACTAAGTGAGAGGGGAATTTTTTTCACTAATTAGGAACTGTCTGGTCTTTAGAATACGTTAATTGTATTTAAACTTTTCGCTTGTTTTAGTTTTGATCTTGGAAATATTGACATTGAAAAAGCAATAAAATTAAAAAGCATGGAGAGTATTTAAATTATAAATGCAATGTGCATTGGTTCAACTTAATACTTAATTAATTAACACACATACTTTAATTGCACTAAGCAAAATCTGAAGATTCAGTAATTTAACATTGGGTAAGTCCACCGTTACAGAAGTAAAAATCTAACTTCAAACACATGCATGTCCTTACAACTTGGTAAAAAAAAACTTCATTTTCTTAAATGTTCCATAATTCGATGTTATTTATATTCTCCTAAATTTTGGTGGCGCACCCATGATTACACAAAATGACAATTTTGTTTAATGTTTGATTTTTACTTCTGTAACATTGTGTGAAATTGTCCTTTTTTTAAATAAAAAAGATAACAATTACTATTTACGAGTATTAGTTATTCTAAGCAATCAGTGTCAGTAGTGAATTACTTTTCTTATAATGAGAAAAATCCTGATAATTTTTGCTCATATATTGAGATGTGTGGAAACTTGCTTTTTGGTTCCAAAATTGGAGGGATATTGCCATTTGGTTTCCGATCTTTGATATATTTCCGCTTCAGTACTTCCGTTTCATCCTAAAATTCAAGTATAGCACTCAAAATTAGGCTTAAATTTTTATCTTACAACTGATAAACGTCTTTCAATGACGCCCCAGACTTTCCAGTACTATTTTTTTGTAATAAAGTAAACAATCAACATAAATGAAGAGTAATAATAAAAAATAGAACATGTTTTCTTTCTTTCTTTTTTTAAAGACTTATAGTGATTTTAAACTAACATACAGGGTGACAAGAAATAACTTGGACAGACATCGTACGGTATAACTTTGTTGCTAATGAAAATAATGCGACCAAACTTCAAAATAAGTATGAATACATTATTTTGTCTAATATATTTAAACGTTTTCAAATTGGCTACCGTTAGTATTATTACAGAGCTTTAGACGTGTCACAAAATTTTCGGCTACGGGCCGCAACTCACTCATTGATATTTTATCTCTTTCTTTCCCGAAGAATGGTTGTAGAGATGCCAAAGTTTTATCAGGTTTAGTATACACCCTTGTTTCCAAGATGGACTAAATAGAATAATACATTGGGTTCAAATCTGGGGAATACGGGGGCCATTCTTCAGCTCCAATGAAGTTTGGAAAATGTGTCTTGCATCAATCTTGAGTGTCTTTTGTGAAAAATGCTGTTGGAAGGTCCATCTTTGGTTTTCAAAGAACTTTTGCGAACAAGGTAAGACAACATCATCCAAAATGAGTTTGCGGTATGTTTGCTGATTATTTTTTATCCCTTGATCAACAAAAACAGGTGGTGTTTCCCCACTAGCACATATCCCACCCCAAACCATTGCAGATAGGAGTAGTTGACGCCGCCAACAATTTAAAAAGTGCCAGGTGCTTCTGCTGACCAAACTCTATCATTATGGCTCTTTTGAGTTTGTTCAATTGAGAACAGTTTTTCATTTGTGAAGAGCAATGTTTTCCATCGATCATCTGCGACCCGCTTAACAGTTCTTTCCTCTTTTGAAGTCTTGTGCGTTTGTTCTTTGCTGCTAGCTTTTAAGTCTCTTTCATTTTGTAAGGGAGAAGACCAAGCTCAACAATTAACATCAAACAAATGGTTTCTATACCGATTTTCACCCCTCTAGCAACCTTTCTCATTAAAATCCTAGGATTTCGTTAAACTCGCTTTTTGACCACTTTCTGGTCGCTAGATGTGTTAACTGTGCATTTTCTTCTTCTTCCTGACCTGTCACCATCATGTTTGAGTTTTTTTAACCTTTTAATTGTGCAGGAAATCGTGCATTTAGCCACTTTTAATCGTTAAACAATTTCACATTTTTTCGTTTCTTGCTTATGCAATTCAAGTATTGCAGATAGTTTGCGAACAATAATGGTTATCCCAAGTAACTCACTCACACCTATTTAGTAGCTTTCTAGGATCGATTCCCTATCACAATATCGTTAAAAATTCAGTGGTATTTACAGATATTTGGTTTGAAACTTCGTCCAAGTTATTTCTTGTCACCCTGTATATAAGTAGTGTAACGCACAACTTCAGAAGTTTTTTTTTTTTTTTTTTTGCTTCGTTATTGGCCTTTATATGTAAATAGTATTAATGTAAGTCAATTTGTAAATGTATCTTTTTTTTTTACAACTCTATCCATAAAAAGCTGGGTCCATGGGAAAATGTCATGTAAGTTTTCAATAACACTAAAACATTAAATACATAGATATCGTTAACTATTTATCTTTTGCAAGATATTTTTCCATTTGTGTTGTGGCAAACGAAAATATACATTTTCTTTTCCTTTGAAGTGTCGAAATGCTCGTTCTATGTTAATTTAATTTGAATATTTAATTTTAAAATGTAATTTTATGGCAGAAAAAAAGCCTTACAGCAACACATGTAGTGTACACAAGATCATTCCATACTTAAATATTAAAACATTTTCTAGAAAGATATGGCTTTTTTTTTAAGATATGAATCCAGAAATTTAAGTTAAGATAAAAGAACAGCAACAATTTTAAATGCAAAGCGAAGACATCGTATTTTTACATTTAAAACTTTACATTAAAAAACGACTGAAATGCAAGGATTATTAATTTTTTTTGTTAAAATTTTGTCACTTCCTCTAAACAAGAATTACAATTGAAATAGATGCAAATGTATTCTTCACTTTTCCCACATACTGTTAATTAGATCTGCCATTTCATGCTTATCCTCAAGTGGTTCCTTGCTTTGATTAATTTTCCCGAGCACCAGACTTACGGAATATACGTCTTGACTAATAAACAAAGATTAATTAATAGCATTTGATGCAATTCTCGGATGTGCCCATCTCCTAGGTTGAGGTGATTATTCAATTAAAAGGATTCGGAATAAGACAGACATGAAGCTGTCATAAATTAACGGATGCGAAATAAATCCTAAATGACAGACGAATGAATTTAATTAAATGAGTTGTTTAAAGACTTTGTTTCTCTGATTTCTTTAAGTGGATGTCTTTATTTCTTGAAAAATTATTCTAAGTTTAATTTTTACATAATTCTCAATCCATGTATATAAAAGAAATATTTCACTCACTTTCTCTTGATTCCCGAAATTTAGAGTTTTTACTTTTAAATGTAATATATTCAAGTATAAGGAACTATTATAGGGTTATTTGGGATATAGTTGGGACTCTTTTTTATACACCAGTTTGTTTTTCAAGCTTTATACAAAATTTTTGAAACAAAAAAATTTAAACTTATTGACTTATGTTGTACATCATTAATCAAGACAAGTCCACTATTATTTCCTAAAACAATGTTTCAAATAATTTAACGATTATATTTCTAAGAAAATGACATAGTTAACCCATTTACCCCATAGGAAGGATTAAGTGATTTCCCCCACGTATTTTAATTTAGATGAGCATATACATCTAAAAAGGAAGTTTTGGATTCTTACGTGATAAAGTATGTAAAATTTTAATATTTATTTATTTATTTTTAATGCATCCATTAACGAACATCTACTTACATTTAAATATGTATGATAGAAAATTATATAATGAAAATCAACACAATTGCATCTGTTAAATTCATTAAAAATCTTTTGGCATATATTTTGCTTTTACATACAAATTAGTGTCGAATAAATAAAAGATATTCGATAAAGATCAACTTTAGTAAATTAGCAAAATTTATACGTTGATAAAAAAAAAGGAAACACTTAAGGGCAGCGTCTGTTTTAAGTTGACTGAAGGAAAATCATTACTTCATCATCCTCAGTTATAATTCAAACATCATCTGCTTCAAAAAAAAAAAAGTGATGCTTATTTTTATGCTTTCTAGCAAATTTAGCAGTATTTTTCCATTTGTGTCATTTTCTAAAAGTAGAAGTTCATAATACATTTGGTTTTTTTTTTATTCAAGTTTCACAAATACATAGTTTGTACTGTCTAAAATTTTTTCGTGCGACCTCCGCCTCATCTGCGCACGCGCCAAGTCTCTTTGGACTTTCTCGAAATGGGGAGGAAAAGCAACGAGGAAGTAGTCCGCGAACTAAAGCTGAAGGCATCGGGTAGTGCGCATCCAAAACCTAACTCCCCTTTTTCATATGGAAGCGTCCGACCTTTCCAGGCGCCCAAAACGCAAACAGACAGTACCTTCTACAGTTTTTGTTGTTGTGAACTATCAATTTCCTCATAATTAACTTTTATTTTGTCCTGGAAAGATCTTCATCAGAGTTGCTTTTCCATTAAAAATTTACACTATTATGAGGAGACCTACTTACCCCATAGTGAGAGGACTCACTTACCCTTTATAGGGAAAAATCCCGACGTAAGTGGGACCCCCCCAGCTAAAAATAATCTGCAAAAAATCTGCAGAAATAAATTTATTTTGAAGATTTATTAAAGATTTCTGCAGATTTTCAGAGGAGGGAAAAAATCTGCATTTTGTCTTCAATAAAATCTGTAGAAAATCCACAGAAATATTATCCTTTTTAGTTTTCTCTTAATATTGTGCAGATTTTTTAAGGTTTAAAAAATCTGTATTTTGTCTTCAATTTGATTAACAGAAAATCAACACACACGAAAAAAAAAAAAAAAGCTTTCTCTTAGTATTTTCCAACATTTTCACAATAAATTCTTTTTAATAGCCTCCAAATATTTTGAAGATTTTTATGGTCAGCAAAACATTTAATTTGCCTACATTTTAAAATTATATTAGATTTCTATTACGAAAAGCTAAAATGGGTAGTTTCATGATTATTTTCTTTTGCAAAGTAAAAGAAGTGGCAAAAAAAAAAAAAATACTTCACAATAACAAAACTGTAAACAAAATTTTGATCCTAAAAAGATCTTTTTAAAATTTCCATAGCGATTGATAAATTTCAACAAGATTGTAAGCAGTAATGTGAAAGTAGTAGTAGTTAAATATGTAAATTAATGTACTATGCTAAATTATATTCTTATCATTTACTTTCTACAGTGGAAATTTTTACTTCACCAAAATAAATGAGATATAAATGCAAAATGTTTTTTGGGACAGTTTTCAAAGACTACATGTTTTCTTCAACAATCAACATCCCGTGGTCATAACCGTTAACTGGCCATGTGCAGTTAACCGCGTGTGCACTCAACGCCAACAATTTGAATTTTGAATCGTTGAGTATTGAAAGAATTAGGTTCGAAAATGGCTCAAATCGCCGAGAAATTTAAAAGTTTATATGTACTAATCCATTTTTATGAAGAGAATCGCTATTCTATCCTACCTTTAAAAGATTGTTTGCCTGCTGATTGCTGCAGTTTTCAGCGAGAGGACTTTTTAATCAAAGAATGGGACCAAAGCCGAACCCTAGAAATATTATGGGACCGGAACTTCTATCCTGCAAATTTTTTGCAATTCGGAAGTAAGTACTAACAATATTTTGATACTTTTTTGCATTTGATGAGTTTTTTTTATGTTTCTTAATCTGGTGCAATCTTCTTTTAGATTCCCACTAAAAGTACTGGCCAAAACTGGTAGCCTTTTTACTTGCCAAAGCAACCCTTGTTCGCCGATTATTGCTTTGTTGTTTTGTTTTGTCGCGAGTTTTTTACTATTTTCAGGGCTCCCACTGGCCCTAAAAAGCCCTATAAAGGCCTTTTTTTAAAGATATGTTTGTAGGGGCCCCTCTAAAGGCCGTATTTAGTATTCAAAGGCCCTAAAAATTAACCAAACGGCTAATTTTTTTAATGTAAATGCAACCAAAAAATATTTAACTCATAATAATCAGTCCCACATTCTATTTCATTAATAAATAATGTTTTAGCTTAGACACTATCGTTCAGTTTTATGAAAGTGCGTTCCAAACTAATTTTTTTGAATTTAT
>JAXGGA010024570.1:0-11832 GCA_038373865.1 Uloborus plumipes
AAGAAACTTCAGATTGTAGGATTCTCCATTCATCCTTAACAGACGAAGAGTCCATTTCAAGGAAGTTTAGAGCTGCCTTACAAACTTTAAACTGCTTTCTGAGGAAATCTCTTTTGAATTCATCCATCGTAGCTCCACGTGCCATTCGTGGGGATCGCTATTGGCTGATAAATATTAAGGCTCGACCGATGCATCGGCGCCGATGGTTGCATTTTTTCCATCGGCCATCGGCATCCGCCGCCGATGCTAACATGGAAAAAACATCGGCCCATCGGCCTCAAAAATATCTAAATGCCAATGTCCTTTTTTTTTAAGTTTTTTTAAGAGGGAATTCTATTTTCTCTATTTTTTACTTTAGATTCAAAAGTACGTTCAGAATGTGGCTTGAAATCGAGCAGCAAACGGGACTAACACAGTTCTGAGTTTTGGAATTTTCCGAATCAGGCAGATACCGAAATTTTCACAACACAGCAGACACTTTCTGAGTGATCTCTTAGATGCGAGTTTTAAGAATTAAAGTGAAATCTCCGAATCACGGATAGTAACAGAATCGGAAGTTTTTCCCGTTATTGGGAGGTGTTCGCTTTTAGGGAAGATTATGCTATTTCAGATTTTACCTATGAATTTAATGCAGAATTATAATATCAAATTTGTACCGTTGCCATCTTGCACTACGATACTTATAATTTGTGCGTCATTTACTATATCTCGCTTAAACTCATATCCTTTTGGGTAATTTTCCAAAAACCTGTCATTTTCCAATCACAAGTTCTATAAAGATAAAAGTGCACAAACAAATCTAAAAACAAAAAAAAATTGTACTTACTCTTTGTTAGGAACTTATTTAGAGAAAAATAGAGGCCCGATTCGAAGGAGGCCCCCATCTCTCATGATTTTTTTGAATTGGTATCTTAGAATAAAAAAATAAGGTAAAAGTTTCAACAAAGTTCAGTTTCAAGTGTTTTAACATTTAGCAAGCGAAACGCTTTATAGCCCCCCCCCCTCCCCTCCCCTACCAACTTCCGTGAAAATTTTCGGTTTATATTTTAAAATGGAAAAAAGTAATTTTTTTTTTTTTTTTTTGTCATAAAATTATAGTTCTGTTTCAAGTTGTTAAAATTTAAGAACTTTAGGTTAGAGCCCACGCTTTGTTGGGGGCCCCAGAACTACAAAAAAGTTTTTGCTCGTATTTTTAATGGTTGGGGCCCCCTAATTGCCAAAAAATTGTATGTCTCGTTTTTTAAAAAAATAAAATACTTGAAAAAAATAAATAAATAAATTTCATTTACAAGTTTGAAAACCTTGAAAATTTAAAAAAATGTTGTTATGAACCTTTTTTTTAACATTTCTGACAAGTCGAATTCATCTACTTGCTACATCTGGCACCAAAATTGTAAAATCACGGTTCCCACGCTTGTGTAGCGAAATTGTTTGAGATCAGATGGGAATGTACAGGTTTGGGGGCTTAGTGCTGAACAGAATTCGTAAACTATTTTTCAGGAGCTTTTGACTTTTTAAATGAAGCCCTCATGACACTGGGGCCCCTGGCTATTGCGAACTGGTTAATCCGCTTGAGATAATTATTTGTGACATACATGTTTTATATCTGACTCTTTACTTAATTAAGAATTCAATGTTTTGGAAGTTCTTTCGTTATTGCTTTCTTTTATCCTATAAGGCTTAAAATTGCAGAATTGTATGGAAAGTTTTAAAAACATTTCAAGGGAAAGAAACCCTCGGACACCCTGTAATTAACTGGGGTCCCTATCACTTTCCTGATATCCCTGAAACATAAAAGCTGGGCAAAAAGAAAAAGACAGCAGGCCCATTAAAAAATACAAAACATGGGTGAACGTGTAAAAAAAAAAAAAAACATGCATAAGGGGGGGGATATAAAAACACACACAAAAGAAAAAGACGTCCTAATTATTTTTAGGGGGCCCACACCGGAAACGGCTTAGGGCCCCGTCAAGTCTAAATCCGGCCCTGGATGAAAGCTAAAAATGAGTGCATTCAGGAATCATGTATAAATTCTCAGCTTCTACTAATCTTGGTAAATATGGTGTTATTAAATGACGCGTAAAAGGTGACTCATTTCACACTCCAGGGTCCCCCGTACCTACCACAGCTTCGTGGTTTAACAGGGATAGGGCCCTGAAGAGCGCTCTATTCTTAATTTTGAACCAGAACCTAGGGTCGAGCAAACCCTAGGTTCTAGCGCCCCCAGAGGTATCGTTTCACTTGGAGGACTTTGTGACCAAGACATTTTTAACGCCTCCCAGCCACCATTAATCAAGGCGGTGGATCTTTGATCGGCTGGGATCGAACCCGGGTCCCTCCGGACACGAGTCCGACGCCTTACCGATCGGGCCACCACGGCCCTAAAAGGTGACTCGATATAACTTCTATACCATGCCAAGATATCATATCTATGTATTCTGACGAACTAAAATCTATTTTTAGGGTCTGAAGCGTTATCGCTTGTTTGCTGGTTTATTTTCTAGATTGAGCTTTGATTAATACGCCCGAAAGACACTTTCTTAACGTGTTCTCGTTTATGAGTCAACATGGATAATAGCATGTTTTCAGGGTGCAAAGTATACATTGATTTGAATGGATTTTAATATAATTTTCTGATTTTCCCCGAAACTCTTTAAAATCACTCAGCAGTTCTCAGCTCCATTAGTAACATTTGAATCGCACTTTATCCTAAGATATACCGGAGCATATACTTTTACAATGAAAGATGCTAGCTCTTTTAAAGCTTATGTAATAGTAGTAGTAGTTACCTACAGTCTTAAGATTGTTTTCTGTAATAGGAAGTCTGGCATGGGAAAGCTTTCCTGGACTTCTGTTTAAAATTTTTGGGATGTTTACTCAGTCAAAACTATTTGCACATATCATAAATATACCGTTGCGCAGCAATTAAACCATTTTTATTGCCACGATCCATTTGATCAATGAAAGCTTTTAGGATGAATAGTTTTGGTTTTGCAAAGGAAAAACTACAATTTTTGGCTAAAAATCGCTGTTTTTCTTAACTTGACCCTCTTTGCGGCACGTGTTAATATTATCCGATTAAGCTAAAACTTTGCGAATCTCATTTTCTAGCCCATTGGCACATTTTAGGGGGGTGCCGCAAAAGATTAATTGAAAATTTTTTTCCCCATGTTACTTGTGACCACCCTAGTGTTCATGAACGCTCAAGTCGACCCAAAACTGCTACCACTGATGAACACATTACTAAAGCTCATCAAATGGGGCTGGATGACGCAGATTGAAGGTCAGATAGATAGAAAAAACTATGAATATCTCTAAGGAATGTGCATGCCACATTTTAAATGAGAAATTAAGCACGCGGAAGCTGGCTGCACTTTGACTGCCGCGTTTGCTCAATTTGACCAGAAACGTGTCCGAATGAACATTTGCAGCGCACTTCTGGTACAGTGAACCAGAGTTTTTCTGACGACTTATCATTGTGGATGAAACCTGGATTCATCACTACATTCCAGAAATAAAAATGCAGTCAAAACAATGGACTGCAAAGTGAGAACAGTTCAGAAAAAGGCCAAAACAGTTCCTTCTGCAGGAGAAGTGATGCCGACCGTTTTCTGGGATAGCCATGGAGTGATACTCATTGACTACTTTAAAATGGTAAAAGCCATAACAGGAGCATATTATTCTACTCTCCTTGACAAATTGAAGAAGGAAATACAAGGAAACAGACCGCATTTGATAAAGAAAAAAGTTCTTTTTCATCAAGAAAATGCTCCTGCTCACACCTCGGTGGTTTCAATGGCCAAAATTCACGAGTTAAGGCTCGAAGTCGTTGAAAACCCACCCTACTCACCAGACCTGGCCATAAGCGACCCATTTTTGGTCCCAAAGCTGAAAGAAGCACTTGGAGGACAAAGGTTTTCATCAAATGAGGAGGTCATAAACTTTGTCAACAGCTTTTTTGAGGACACATTTTCATCACTACTTTTGAATGGATAAAAAGGATGGGAGCATTACTGGATGACGTGTGTGGACTTACAAGGAGACTATATCAAAAAGTAACAGCCAGTTTGGACGATAAAAATATTTCATCTATGTTAGGTCGGAAACTTTTCAGACAGCCCTCGTACACAGTTTAACCAACGAAGGCAGGTGCCCTTGAAGCGGAAACGGACTGCTTCCTTTTATAACAGCATTTGAGAGATCACACAGGAGGAAAAACTTCAATGACCAAGAAAGTAAAAAATCACTTTTCCCTCTCATCCTACCTTTTTAAAAATGATGTGGCCCGTTTTTGCTTTTAAGTTACCCGCCATCTCCTCCCTGGTCAAGCTATATAAGTCTTTACATAGTTGCAATTTTGATTGTTATTTATGACTCACATCTTTTTTTAAGCAAAATATGTGAACTCTTAGACGAACGTTATCAGAAAAAAAATCATTTTCAAGGTTGATGAAGAACCCAGATAATTTGCTCATGGCGACTTTACGCAACATTTTAAAGTTAACCAAAAAAAAAATTCCGATGCGTATAAAATGGCATCTAAACTTGGACGCAGAGGCGGTATTTTTGTTGGTTACGTAACAAGTACTGAGACAAATGTTATAGCATCTACATTTTTTCGGGGGGGGGGGGGGTTGTGGAAAGTTTTAAATATATTCCAGTTTCGAAAATATTCCCAAAGATCTTTACTTTTACTTCGCCTAAAAGTTTTGAGACTTCAATTTAAAATCAAATTATGTCCAGCAGAGGCCGGAACCTCTCCCCCCCCCTCCCCTTTAAGCAACCAAAAATTTTCTAAAATAGCGTATTACATATTTCACTTGAATTGCTCAAAAAATCTAGTAAACCCACAAGAGTACATAGCAATAGACCATCACTTATCTCTTGAAGCGCTGACAAAGAAAGAAAACTGATGCAATCCCGAGAACTACAGCTAGTTTCCTAATGGAGGAAAAGTACCCAGGCCACACTAGGGCAATTCCACGAAAAGTGGTCCTAACACACCAAATTTTTTCCCCCCATAATACGAAAACAAACCTTATTTTTTGACAAAAAAAATCTACTCTTTTCGATTCCAGCATCAATTTTAAGATAAAATTTTTCTTTTCTCATATTTTAGCCTTGTTTAATAACATTGAGACAAATTCAAAAAAAATGCATCGTTAGTGAAAAAATGTAAGAGAATTTTTTTCACCTAATAATCAATTTTTTTTTTGGGAAAAAATATCAAATATCATGAACGCAGATCCTTTAGTATGATTATATCTCATATTTTTTGTAATAAAGTGTTTCATAAGTTTTTAACCCCTCAAAATATGCAGGTTACTTTTTTTTGGTCACACACGTACGGCAAAAGAAAGAAAAGTTTCCCCCCAAGGTCTAATTAGGGGACTAAAAGAAAACTATCTCATATCATAAATTAACTTGATACCTAACACCTGTAACCTGACTTACATCTTCATCCATTCGGCAGAAACGTTTTAACGAGGCTCTTTAAAAGCTGTTACACACGTAAAGGCTTGGTTTCCTAGAATCGTAGCCGACGCCGGGCGCGACGCACGCTGGAATCAGAACCAGTTTGATTGGAGCGAGCGTGGCGTGAAGCGACGTCAATCTGCGGCTCAGGCGCATGCGCAGAAGGCGGAGGCGTCTGTCGCCTCGCCAGAGATCGACGATTTCACTCGTAGGAAACCGGGCCTCTACGCTTTTGAATGGTTTACATTAAGAGTCAAGTCTTTTCATTTAAATGTAAGGGGGGGGGAGTACTTTACATAATTCAACTAAAAATATTGCATATTGGCAATATAACATATATAACAGAATATATATAACAGTTATATATAACAGAATCAATTTAATTTTCATTCTTCATTTTGTGGATAAATCCTTGCAAAATTTAAGTATTTACTAGCTGCGTTGTCCGGTTGTTTGAGAAATTTTCCCAGGAACCGATTCTTTTAATTTAAACTTTTTTGTTAATCTCCTCTGATTACATGTAACATGTTATATAAATAAATTTTAAAATAACCTATATATAATTCGTATACAAATGAGAATCAATTTCGTCTTCATTCTTTATTTTGTGAACACATCTTTGCAATTTAATTATTTACTAGCGGCGTTGTCCAACAAAATCAGATCTTTCCTTTAGGGCAAAAAATCAAATATTAAACAGGTGGTTCCGTCCGGAACTGAACGAGCATACTTTCCCGTTTGCCAATTTCAAATTTCAAATTTGGTAAAATATTCATCCGAAAGATAATGGGTACGTGGGGGGTGGGCAATTCGAAAAGTCAATCATGAGAATGAATTTTCCTCGCCGAGATCTCTCTAACAAAAAAAGTTTGTTCAAATCGGACTGTTTAACTCAAAAGTAATTAGCGGGGGACCAGTTGTTTAAGCAGTTTAAAGTTAAACCAAAAAGTGCTCTAACCAAAATATTAAATGTGAGAATTATTTATCCTCGCCGAGATTATTAGAACAAAAAAAAAAAAAGTTCAAATCGGACTGTTTACTCAAAAGTTGTTAACGGGGGACAGGTTGTTTGAACGGTTCAAAGTTGAACGAAAAATTGTTCAAACCTAAAAGTCAAACATGAGAATGAAGTCTCCTCGCCGAAATCTTTCGAACAAAAAAAAGTTTGTTCAAATCGGACTGCTCAAAAAATATCAGAAGAGGGGGGGGGGGGAAACAGACAGACACATATATAATTCTGATAGCTATAATTATCATCAGGGTGGCCACAGGAAGAACAAAATATTTTCCCCTGACTTTTCCCTGATTTCTCCCTGTCCAATCAAAATTTTCCCTGATTTCTTGTACGGCGCATTTTTTATCCCCTTGAAGCTTAATTTCTTCTCTTAATTGATACTTGGATATTTCTGGCTATTTAAACTACTTCAAGCATTAATTATTATTTTTTCTAAAATGAAAAACAAAAACAAGAAATGCGTTTGAAACAGCTAATTTGTTAACAAAAAATGAAATTACATGGTTGGTTTGATTTATTTAAATAACAATAAAAAATGTCATTAACAAAAGGAATGTTTTACAAATTTAAAATCAGTTTACTAAACTTCTAACATCTCCAAAGAGAGATTAAAAACTTTCATTCAGTTTTTAAAAACTTTTGAGGAACATCTTTCACTGCTACTATTCTCTCTAACTTCACAAAAGATATAATTCAACTTTCAAGACTATACAAAATCTCCCCAGCCTTAAGACATCTAGAGATTTTTTAAAAGTTTTTAATATGTCGGCTATGAAAAATTTTCAAGAGAAAAGGCCCAAACCATTTCCCCCAAATTCACCAAAGGTGGCCAAATTTGTATAAGCCATACTATTTCTTCACCAAACAATCCTTAAAAGATTTAAGCCTTCGACTTTAAGTCAAATTATTTTCGGCAGAGGGGCCCCAAATCCTCCCTCTTTAAGTCACTGAAAGAAAACCATAAAATAGTGTTTTTTACATATTTGAGCTATGAAAGTTCAATGGTTCATCACCCCAACACCTAACTTTAAAAAAGATTGTAACTTAAAATTAGGCTTTCACTAATCAACAATTTTGAAATACATTCAGGGGGAGAATGCCTGAAATCTCCTACTATTGCTAACAATGGCCTAAATCAGCATTTTAAAGCCTCCAGTTCAGATATTTTTCTAAAGTCTCCCCACTCTTCAAAACTTACATCACCAAATACAACTAAAAGCTTTAGACTTTCAATTTTCAAAAGTTTTTGGGTGATAGCCTCAAAATCCCCCCTGCTTGAGCTACACAAAGATAGCTTAGGGTTCTTAATAATTCAGCTTCAAAACATTTTTAGAGAGAGCCCCGAAATCCTTCCCTTAATTCATCAGAAGATGGCTTAAATTTGAGTTTTTAACATTTCAGTTTCGGAATCTTTTCTAGGAAAAGTTACCACCCTTATCTTTATCGCCCCAAAGACAACGTTAAAATTTTAAGACTGCAACTTAAAAAAAAAGGAAAAAAATCAGAAGGTATCAAACGAATACCCTCTCTTTTAAGTCACTGAATGATAGCTCACTAGGAAGTTTGAGCAAATGCAGCTTCAAAAATTTCCAGTACAGCCCCAGAACCTTATGGTCAGGAAAGATGGCCTATAGTTACATCTTTAAAACTCCAGTTTTGGATATTCTAATAAAAAGCCTCTCCTCCTTTCCTTAGACATTGCCTAAGACACCACACAATAGATTTAGGATTTCAGTTTTGAAAAATTCCTAGAGAGATCCTCCCTTTTCTTTAATTCACACAAAGGTAGCCTGAAACAGAGTTTTTACTGCTTCAGCAATACAAAAACTAAAAGAAAGTACCTTGAACCTCTTCCTATAAGTTCACAAAAGATGATCTAAATTTTCATTAGTAAGACTTTCCCTCTTTCTTAAGCAATAAGCCCCCTCTATACATTTAGATCACCAGCTACTAAAATCTTACACCCCCCAATCCCCTCATTTTTAGTTTCAAACATTTCTTGGCAGAAAGTCTCCTAATCGCCTCTTTTTAAGTTTTTCAAAAGTAGCCTAAAATTCAGCTTTTAATGCTTTAGACTTAAATTTTTTTTATTTGGATTACAGCAGTCGAAACTCTTCTCCTAAGTTCACCAAAGATTGCTTAAATTTTGCATTTTTTAGACTGCAGTTTTGTAATTTTATCAATAAAAAAAAAAAAGGGCAATCCTCCTCCCACTAATTTTACATCACTAAAAACAGCCTGAATTTTTCAGGCTTCAACATTTTTCAAAACATTTCAAGGAAGAAATCCCAAACCTCCCATCCCCTTAAATTCTCCATTAAAAAAAAAAAAAAAAAAAAAAAAAAACCTGCAATTACCTTTTTACGTCTTTATTTACGAACAATTCAAGACGGTTTTGGAAATTTTTCTAGTACGTGTCTGAGATGTCTTTAGATTACCAAAGATGTAACAATTTTTAATACTTTAGTGCTGAAAAATTACGGACTGAAGTTCTGATTTGATTTTCCCTGATTTGTTCCCAAATTCCCTGATTTTTCCAGATTTTTCAAAATCCCTGATAATTCCAGGTTTTCCCTGTTTTCCAGGTCTGTGGCCACCCTGATCATGGAAGTTGAATTGACTTTAAAATGAAGATATGCTGCACGCGGTCACACACGTAAGGCTCTAGTGTCACACACGTAAGGCAAATTAAAAATTTTTTATTGCTACTCTACGAAGTTTAGAAAAAAAAAAATGTGTAATACTTACTTATTATACTTAGACACATGCACAAAAATCACCGTTCATTTATCTTTTAAAACTTCACAGGAAATTACAAAATAATATGAGGTATAGCTTATTTTCAGATTTTCCGAGTCACACACGTAAGGCCGTATTTAAATTTTATAAAAATATTCAAAATTGTCCTATGAAAAAAATAACGCCGCATTACAACTTTTGCATATCTTCTGTTACTCCAATAGCAACCACTAAGAAATATATAAAAAATATCGTCCTGGTTTTTATTGTTATTTGCAAAGAAATGGTGTCAAAAAGTCACACGTAAGGCTGGAATGGCCCACTAGATTAGACCGACTATACACGCACGGGTACTAAAAGAATGAGACTAACGGTGAAGGTGTCTATAATAAATTGTTTTTCTTGCATGCACAGGTAGGAAAGTTTATGATAAATTTCGATGCTGAAATACACTGCTCGACATTGAAAATGCAACACCAAGAAGGAGTGGTCAGAAATTCATGCAAATTTTACCGTAGACGCACGTCACTGAGTTATGCAAATGATATGAAATGCGCAGCTCTCCGACGCACGTGAAGTAAGATGTAAGAGAATGAAGTTGAAAAGTGGGGTATGTTCATGTTGGTTTTTCTGAGAAGGGGAGGTTGATCCATACGTCAAATTGCAGCTGATACCCACATGGATGCAAGCACTGTTCATCGGCTGTGTCGGAGATGGTTGGAAAGAGGAAATGTAGCCACATTGAGGGGTGCAGGTGCAGCCAGAGTGACGTCAGACCGATTGGATTGACGGATTCACCGACAAGCTGTGGTGGACCCGCAAGTCACTTGTACGTCGATTCTGCAGCACGTGCAAGGTACCCTGGATGTTCCTGTGTCGACCAGAACCATTTCCCGTCGACTGGTTGCACGTGGCCTGCAATCACGGCGCCCGCTAAGAAGACTGCCATTGACCTCACAGCACAGACTCCAACGTTTGGAATGGTGCCGGACCAGAGCGACGTGGATGGCAGAATGGCAAACCGTAGTGTTCTCAGATGAATCCCGCTTCTGTTTGTCCAGCGATAGTCATCGCATACGTGTGTGGCGTCGACGTGGAGAAAGATCGAATCCGGCAGTAACTGTGGAACGCCCCACAGCGCGACAACGTGGCATAATGGTTTGGGGCGCTATTGCATACAATTCCGTATCACCTCTAGTTCGTATTCGGGGCACTATGACGGCCCAACGATATGTAGATAATGTACTGCGGCCAGTGGCAATCCCCTACCTTCAGGGTCTGCCAAATGCAATTTTTCAACAAGATAACGCCCGGCCTCACAGTGCTCGAATCAGCCAACATGCTCTACGAGGTGTACAGATGCTTTCCTGGCCACCATACTCTCCTGACTTATCACCAATCGAACATGTGTGGGACGTAATTGGACGCCGTTTGCAGAACCTGTCACTGCCTCGTTCAGAGGACGAACTGTGGCAAATGGTTGAAAGGGAATGGAGTGCCATCCCTCAGGACACCATCCGCAGGCTTATTGACTCCATGCCTAGACGTGTTTCTTCGTGCATCGCTGTCCGCGGTGGTCCTACTTCTTACTGAGTCGACACCGTCCTCGCTCTAAATTTTGCTTATTTATTTTGAAATAAATATCACTTATTGTTCCATGCTGTCTCTGTCTTCTTACCAAATTTCATCAATTTCTGACCACTCCTTCTTGGTATTGCATTTTCAATGTCGAGTAGTGTATACGCTATACATGTGGCTTTGGAAAACCTGATAATAAAAATAAACAGTGACTTTTCAATTTAAAGACTTCAGTTTCAAAAATTTTTCTAGAGAGAGTCCAAGAATCTCTCTTTAAGTCATCCAGATAGCCAAAAATTTAGTAATTTAATACTTCGGATTCAAAAAAATTACGGGTTAGAACAACCGAATCTATTCTCCTAAGTTCACAGAAGTAAAGTGTTTTGGGTAGGGGAGACTGTTGTACCTTGATAACACTGTACCTTAAAACGTTTGCCTTGAAACTAGCCAAAGCTGGTGCTGCAATGTATTAATCTTTCCAGGTCCAAAGTCTTCTCTTGGGAGGCATAACTTGTCAGTGTAGTTTTATCAGTGCAAAACCACGTTTGGGTTGCGCAGTGATAAAAAAGTAACTTTAAGATTGTCGAGTTTGACTCATATCTTCCTCATTTTCGAAGGTAAGTGTTTCATTGTTATCCGTTATGGTTCTTTATACTATCTAGAAACCAAATTTCATACCAATTTTAATCAGAAAAATGTGATGTTTAAGTAGTTTCCGTTTTTCCAAAATGGAAGTCCATGTTGTACCTTGGAACAAAAAGGGTCTTGTACCTTAGAACATATGAAGAAATCTTTTTTTCCACAGAAGACAGTTCTTCAAATGTTTTTCCACAAGAAGACGACGACGAGGAAATAAAACCCCCTTTAGCTACCAGCATCTCAGTTGGAGCATTTGTTCTGTAGTGCAGCAGATATATGACAAAAAAAAGTGGAATTGTGCCTTTAATGATAGAAGCATATAACTTGGTGTGCATATACTACGTATAATTACGAGTCATTTTGGATACGCGGCCATCTGAGATTTC
>JAXGGA010024571.1:0-11830 GCA_038373865.1 Uloborus plumipes
GCTGTGATTCTTTTTCACTATTACTTTTCACTCAAAAATTACCATACACAGATACATAAATTATTATCATATATTTTAAGTTTTAGCAGATCTGACCTACATACTGGACACATTTTACTACGGGAGAACGTATTAAAATCTGCTACATTTTTTTCTGTAAAACTAGAAGAGACCCCTGGCCGCTTTATTTTGTACGTCGTTTTACACATATGCAGGTATCATATAATATAAAAAAATAATCATAACATGTAAAAAATAAATAAATAGAAAAGTTCAATGTTGCAGTATTGTTTCCAACTTTGCCGAATCATCAGTAAAATTTTTCGATCATGAAATTTTTCGGGAGGTCACTGTGACCTCCCACTAGAATGCATCTGAAGATACCTCACCGAATTTACTTTTTCCAATATTTCAAAGCTAGTAATATGTGCATTCAATAATAGTCTCAGGATTTCACGTTTTTTGAGTTAATTGCAATTAAAAAACTAAAAATTATAAAAAATTTAGACAAAATTAAGTGTTTTTAGTCTTTTTCTCTTTCCTATACAAATTTAAATATGTCATTACTATATACTTAGAGTTTCAGCAGATCTGACCTACTTGATGGACACATTTTACTATGAGAAAAAAGCATTAAAATGAGCTACAAAAAAAATTATTTTCTTGAAAACGAGACGAGACCCCACGCAACTTTCTTTTTTACGTTATTCTACACATCTGTGGGTTCCATAATCCATAAAAGCTTTTTTTTCCTAGAGTTGCTGTTTTGAGTTAAATGCGATCAAAAAACCGCAAATTTTGAAAATTTGAAAAATGTCTAAGTCTTTTTCTCTTCAAAGCAATGAGATATTAAACAATTTTCGTGCCACATATTCTCTTCATAGTATAAATTTTCAGTATATGTTAAAAAAATTTCAGGGGGTTGCTTTTAGGCGGATATAACGCAGTTCAAAGTCGAGCGAAAATGGTCTAAAAACCATACTTTGCGGCCCCTTAACTAAAGAAAGCAACACACCCCAACCCAAATAACTATGGGGTCCTCATAACTACACATTGTACAATCAATAAATGTAAACATAACCATAGGGTGGCGTTTCTGTAAAAAACTACAGCGCACTGAAATGCGTCTTTCAGCCGTTTTACCAAAAAAGCGCTGCATAACATCAAACTTTGGGAATTTTTACCGAGCGAACAAAATTTTTTTGGGGGGCTACAAACTTCAGAATGTTTATTTCTCATGACCTACTTTGACATATAAAAAAATGAGGAAAATCAAAAATGGTTACTGCCACACCTTGTCTGAATTTCAAAATAATGGCTCTTAAAACAGGTGATTGACCTTTTTTTTCTAACGCCCAAAAGCTGCTGTAAAAGATTCTATTATCAACTAGTTATAAATTATTGTAGCATTAATATGATTAGCCATAAAGTTAGACACATGAAAAAAACTTGAATTTGTTCTTCCTTGCGTCTCCTTTAAATCTCTATTTGCATCGTGAAATAATTGACATAAGAGTTAATATTTTCAAAATCTAGTCAGAACAAATAAGATTCCCGCTGCTCTTAAAGATTTCAAACATTTTTTTTTTCTTTTCGCATTAAAAAAAATGAGTATATTCAGGCCCCAGGCCAATTCACAATATAATATCTGCAAACATTTATCAGTACAACTATTTTTTAAAAGACTGAAATGACTTTAAAAAGTTGATTAGGTAATGATTAGTTATTCATATAATCTTACAGGCTAAAAAGAACAACTACTTACATAGCTATTGCGTGCATATTGCTGTCAAATATTGACTTACCCAAATTGGTTTTAGCTATATTTACTAAAAATAAATGAATTCATTTTCTGTCAACGACTGTATATTCCTATATTTAAGTTTTGTGGGTAATATGCATGACTTTTTATTCGTAATGTTAAAAGAAACAAAAATGATTTTTCGTTCCTTCTTCTATTATTATTCTATTTTTAATCAGAACCAAATTTATTTAGTAACTCTAGTTATTGTTGAGAAATGTCCTTTAGAGATAATGGTAATAGTATAGAGATCCCCTTTTAAGCAAATTCATCTTCTCCTCTCCAAAACAAAAGGAAATCGATGACGTTACAAAAGCCTTTTATTGATTTTTCTTCAATTATTTAGTCAAAGCTTGCTACCCTAATGGCACGACAAAAAATAAATGCCGGGATTGGATTACAGCTAAATAGAATGTCATCATTATCCGACACATTAGTGGTACTGGAAAATAGCTCTAGTGCGGCTCTGGTTAGCTGAACTATTAACTTGACAATAATTACCTGTTTTGGAAGAGTACAGTGAAAAAGGGAAGTGTTATTGGCAAGGATTTGAGTTAGAATATTTTTGCAAAACAACTACAAAGTAACCAAACTCAACTCAGCTACAATTACCCTGCCCCATTACACGAGACAGAGGCAAACCTGTCAACTCATCAAAGTCGCACAATACTTTACGTTAAAAAGATAACAAAATGATTCTCCAGGATAGTAAAAAAACGATGATTGAACGCTGAGGCATTCGCATCGCGGATAAATAATATATCGTTAACCACTGCACAGCGCTGCACGTATGAAAACGTAAAATCTGAGATTTGTTCAAAAGTTCGCTGAAATTGAACGGATACGAGAACACATTCTTTCCCAAAAACTAATAATTTGTCTCATAAATATATCGTCGTTTTTGTAATAAAGCTTTGTGAATTTCTCTCTCTCTCTCTCTCTCTCTCTCTCTCTCTCTCTCTCTCTCTTTCTTTTTTTCTTCATAATTCTCTTAACATATATTATTGTGAGAGACGAAACTTGAAGAATGACAACGTTCAAACGTTCACCGGTAATTCATCGAAAATATATTTTCTTTCGCCAATACCTTATTTAAATGATATATGTGGAGATAAAAGGTATCAAAAATGTTTCTACTCAGAAGATGATTTAATTTTATAAATGTTTATGTTGCTTAAATACTAATAATTATTTTAATGCTAATAATTATTTTAATGCTAATAATTATTTTAATGCTATTTTAATGCTAATAATTATTTTAATGCTATTTTAATGCTAATAATTATTTTAATGCTATTTTAATGCTAATAATTATTTTAATGCTAGTGGTTGAAATGGATTATCAAAGCACTAACACAAATCCTTGGCAAGTGATTTAAACTTTTTAACCCATTTATGCCCAAGTTTTTTTTAACAATTTCTTTCAATTTTTATCTGCTTAAAACTTTTACTTGGAATGGTTTACATACATTTTAGGCTTAAAATAGTTCGCAATTGCCATATTTATTAAGTTATTTAACGTCCTGTTTATGGGATATTTAGCAGATATGTGAGCAAAATACGACCTTACTTGACTTTACTTTTGCAAAGTAACATTACAGAAGGCATCTGTGATCAATTTTAAGCAAATCATGGCGTAGCATCTGAGGCGTAGAAGCTCTGCTCGGATTTATCTAGCATTTATAACATTTCTCAGAGCAAAAAAGAAACACTAACTGACTACTGTAAAAAATATGTAGACTGTTGAAACATCGTGTACTGTCTTTCATGATTAGCATTACTCCAGAAAATATACACTGAGGATTAGAAACTCTGTTCGGATTTAGCTAGCATTAATTACTTTATGACATTCTTCAGAGCAAAAAGAAATACTGAAGCAGTTACTGTAAAAAATGCATTTGTACCCTCTGCTGCTCAAATATAAGACCCGCGCAATCTGGAAAATTTAAGTGTATACGTAAATGTCTCCATGTATAATAACGAAAGAGAAATTGCGTGAATGCAGCGAAACAATTTCTGTGTAATAACAGTTTGTAAACTTGCGCAATGAAATCCTTTTGTTTCCTTATAATTTGCTCACGTAGCTATAATTACAAAGTGTAAGACTTGGATTAGCGATAATTTATTCGCACATGATTCGAAACTCCTCACAACGCCTCGCTTTAAGTAATTTTCACACTCAACGTTATTTAATCGTTAACAAATAGGTTGCACCCTTTAGTTTTGAATTTAGAGTCGTCTTTCTGTTTGCTCCATTACCAGGGACTGTCATCTGGCGGTATCTTTCTAGTCGTGTTATCTATAATTAGTTTTAACTGAAGTGATTAAGGCATTAGTTCAAACGCAAAACTGAATCTATTTTGCCAAGACACTAGCGATTTTATTATATATTTTACAGGGATATTTTTCTGACATGGATACATTAATTGGCACCATTTTTAATTTTAATTTCTTTATCGCTGTTGCAAACTAAAAATTTCCTAACGGGATATTCAAAAACTTTACTGTCCAACCTCGAAACGTGCTCCTAACGTCCATAGTGATTGGTCAGGAGACGCACTTGCAGGCGTTTTCACATTTTACTTCCCAGTTCAATGTTACTTTGTGTTTCCCCCCTGTTTTGGGAAATCAGAAGAGACTTCAGGCATGCGCAAATGCGAAGAAGATCGTACGATAAAAGATTAGACACAGGCCCGTCATTTAGGGCGGCAGGCAGGGTCAATTGCCCCCCCCCCCCGACTTTGGGAAATCAATGTATTGGCATATAAGTGGGCGTGGTTTTTGCCACTTTTTGGTGAATTTGAAATTGTGTATGTACCCTTTGCCCTCCCCCCTGGAAAATTTCGAAATGACGTCCATGATTAGACAGTAGTTTCTAAATTTTAGGGTTGCCGTGTATTTGTAGATATTACCAATTGCGTTAAGCAATTTTGTTATTGTATTTAAGATACAAAGATTTGTTGGAGCTCATTTTAGGGATTTTTGACATTGAACGTTCTGTTCCCCCAACCAATAATTTGAAAGTTGGTACTACGCCATTACGTATACATCACTATTTACATATTCATGTTCACCTTTCCATTCTTTCTTTTCTAAGGAAGAAAAACCCCGTCCCTAATGTAGTGCGTGCCTCATCAACCTGATTTCCATCCCTCATCACATGCATTAGCTATCTATGCTTGAATAACCGAAGAGGTACTGAAAGGGCACGTACTAAGTGTTAATACAAATAAAAGTACAAAATTAAAATGCTCAAGACATAAAAATAGGGCAATAGGATTAATGTACCACTGTAAAAAAGTCGGAACATTGAATTAAGCAAACACCTTTATAGCCTCCTCAAATGCAGTTCAAATCATTATTTCTAATCATAACATAAAGAATTAACTCATAGAGAGCAGACAACTATTCCGACATTCTCCTTGAAATGAGAGATGCAGGAATAAAAGAAACACATGTTAGGTGGGAATGGGGTCATATCCAGAGACTTTCCCCTACTGTCTTTTAGTTCATCTATGTTTGTAAACAATTTTAAATAAAAAGCTTAAGTTACAAAGAGAAAAAAAAAAGGTCACTAGGGTTGTGGAATCTTGGATCTTACATTTCATTTTGCAGAATGTGTTGAATAATTGAGCTGTCATTATGATATTATATTTGCTACTGAATGGACGATTGTGAATTTCGATTTTAGTCGCCAACTTTCAAAAAGAGCTTACATATCATTTTGCAGAATGTGTTGAATAATTGAGCTATCATTATGATATTATATTTGCTACTGAATGGGCGATTGTGATTTTCGATTTTAGTAGTCAACTTTCAAAAAGAGCTTACATTTCGTTTTGCAGAATGTGTTGAATAATTGAGTTATCGTCACGGTACTATATTTGCTACTGAATGAACGATTGCGATTTTCGATTTTAGTAGCCAACTTTCAAAAAAAAAAAAAGTGTTAATAATTCTTACAGTAGAATTCTTTTATCTCTATCGTTTTTCCACCTGTAGTTTTCCATTGGGTGAACCAATTTTTGATTCTGGGGCAGTCAAAATTAAGCTCCGTACATTCATTCACCTATTTTTGCTCTTTAGAACTTTTTTGGGTTTTTGAAACATTAATTTTTGCACCAACTTCAAAAACTATGCTTGTAATAACATCAACGTTGTGTAAGGGATGAAATTAACTCTGATTTTTTTTAATACCAGCGTGCAATTATATAAATTGAAACTATGTAGATTCGCTTCCTTCAGTAGTTTTTAAGTCAGTTTGTTTCGTAATTAAAATAAAAATAATAATGATGGCTCTCTCATGGTAGTACATTTTATCAACATGCTGAGTTAATTATGCATGCGCTTTTAAGGAACATATTAAGAGCATCTATTTATTACAAGCGATGTGCTAAATTCCACGAGACTAGAACAATGGAACTCACCGAGATTAATCGATAGGTCCGGTAAGTACTGTCATCATCTCCTCCAATTAGGCGACTCAATTGCAGAAAAGCGGCCGTAATTCATTAATCAGAGAGGAATGGTCTTGCATCAGAGCAATATTTGACCGCACACGAATTCCTTAATTGCAATACATTATTAAGATAGTCAAGATTCGGTTGCTGGACACACCGCCCCGTTTGCTTAAGTTGCAAATAAGTAGAACGATAAAACTATGTATGCATTTTTATTCCTTCCCCTATTGTCGAGTATCATTCATATATATATATATATATATATATATATATTGTTACAAATTTTGTAAATAGCTGTTGTTTTTCCTGCCTTGCTTCATTTTCACTAGTTTTGGTTTTATCTGGCGACATGTTGCAAAAGTATCTGAAGATATCACTTTTATCACTTGTATACCGGCCTTGTAACGTTTTGTAGTTTTTACACTTGCCCTACATTTGATAAGTATGAAGACATTTTCGCGCTGAGTGTGTTTTTTTTTTTCTTTTTATAGAAATTTCGTGAATGGATTATGGAAGTTATGAATGAACTTGATTTTGCTAGAATATTGTCGAAACTTCCTTCTCGAGTATAAATAGCTGGCCTTGAACACAGTCAGTTAGTTATTTTCAGATATGATTTCTGGAGACTCGTTTTCATTCGCTTGGGCGAATGGTTGTTTTGCTATTGTAATTGCTTAATTACTGTTCACGTTAGATACGTGGTGCTGAGTTACTGTTGAGAGTACAGTGTACTGTTTGCTACCTAATTGCTGGATGTTTAGCAATTGTTTCCTGCTCCTATTGTAAATAGTGTACATACTTGTAAATAAATTTATAGTTACTTCCTCAAGATTGGAATGCTCATTTAAGAAAGTTGAAGGTGCTACGGACTCGTTACAATATATTTACTACAATATTACAGTACAATAAACATACAATACTAACTATTACAGTACAATAAACATTGCTAAACATACTATTGTTTTAATGTTTGTTTATTGCAGTCAGAGGATATATTTCGGTGCTCTTGAACGCAACATAACAAAAATTTTTTTTGCTCCTTATTAGTTGTTAGCAAACCATGAAAATCCTGCCTCATTTTTACCGCTCTTTCAGCTGTATTATTTACTGGTTTAAGCACTGAGACCATCCTTTTTCCTTCAAGGAATTAAGTGTTATTCGCCCATAAAGAAGGATTCTCATTGAGAAAACTATCATCAATTTTGAGCCTAGTAAGCAAAGGCTGGCTTTTAAATGCTATGAAATTATCAATTGTTTCCTCTGCAAAATAATAAAATAACAGGTAACAAATACGCGATATGAGGAAGTAACTAATTAAACAATTAGTTACTTCCTCCCCCAATTTATTTCGATTCTGCTCAGTACACAAATACTAGTTTACACTTTCAAGCACAAATCGGCATAATTTGTAATTTTTGAAATTACAGTAAACATTTTCGACAATCATATTGATATTAAACAAACATTTATTCAAATTTTATAAAGAAATTAGGTTCCCAGCACGAGGCATAAAATTTATATATTTCTTTAAATATTTGATTATTTATTGCATCATTTATAAATTTTAAATTGCAGATACACTTAAAGAAAATATCAAGTCCCAAAATAACTGAAGAAAATACTTTCAAAACAGCAGATAAGTAAATAAACACAGATAAATAATAAAATAAAAAATGTAGTAGGGGAATGTGGGGCAGAGTGTGGGGCAAATAGCTAGGCAAAGTGAAATTTTGAAATATTTCCCAGCTTGCACTGCAACCTATCTAGCAAAATTTTAACTAAGTTCCTAGACAGATAGTTAATTCCTGTCAAAAAATAAGTAGCTTCAAAGATCAACGAAAAAAATTATACATCAAGCCATTTTAAAAATTTGATACCTTTATTATAATATTCTTGGCTTTTCAAAAGTATTTCTTGTTATTATAAAAGGATAAGATTTTTGTAATTATCATCCAAACTATTAATTGAGAACTACTGATATCCAGTGCAATCCTTGTTTACTTAAAATTAGGCACTTTTTAATTTTCAATGTTCAATGTAATTTGTCAAGTGCACGCGGGGCAAGTGGATAGGGCAACATGAAATAGCTCATTTCGTATACTTATTCATTTATTTATTAAATCACTCACCTATTTCTTCATTTATTAATTTATGAACATTATTTTACTTAATTATTTACTCATTCATTAACTCAGTTTCTTTTTCGTTCTCTATTTTATTCACTCATTTATTTTTTCTCACACATTAGTTAATTTATTTATTCATTTACTTGCTCATTCGTTTATTCTTCCTTAATATTTTTTTTTTCATTTATTTACGCATTCATTTGATGAAAGTTACTGTTAATCGTCGAATTGAAAAATTTTCATAACAAAAATATTTTATTTTTAACTTTGCCCCATAATTTTTTGAGGTGAAAATTTCTCATTTTTTTAAAAGTTCAAAATAACTGCCAAAGATGAAAAAAAAATATTTCAATGAAAGTAAATATTGCAAAATACATTATTCCTTCTTTATGTAACAAAATTTTGTACAAAATTGTACTGTGTACATGCTGTACTTTCTACCTAATTTGTGCTTTATTTACGTTGGTATTTAACTTCAATTGTAAAAAAATATGGTATCTAAAATAAAAAAGTTTAACTTAAAACTTGGAAAAACCTTAATTTTGAGTAATTTCCGGGAGAAATAAACATAAAATGAGACTAAACTTATATTTAGCTCTAATTATATACTTTATGCTTCATATTTTTCATCTTGATATTTTCTTAAAAGCTATCTTTCATTAGAAACAAAATACATGGAGAAAAAGCTACTTTTTGAAGAAAATTATGAATTTCAAGCCTCGTTTGGGGTACCTAAATATTTTTTAATTTGGATAAATGATTTTGTGGGACATGTGGGGATGTACTGGAAGCGTTTTATCAACATGAAATTTTGAATTTCCGAAAAAAAAATTTTTTCGATTTAACCTAGTGAAAAAGGGCTAATTCACACTTTCGGACGCAAGTCGGCACGCTTTACCGTTGTTCAAATTACATGAAACTTTTTTTTACAATCGTTTTGATGTAAAAGGAAAAAAATAAGAGGGTATGCGTTACAAAATTCCGACTTTCGGTTTTTTTTGGGACACCCTAGTGTCCATGTCAGTGGCGTACATAGCGCCCCCGCAACCCCAGCGGCTAGGGGTGGGGGAACGCAAGACGATTGAGGGCGCTCGATCCAGAAAAATAGCACTATGAGTTACACGGGGAATTTTTTTTTTTTAATTTTAATAGGGGGCAGGAGCGCACTTATAAATCTTGCGGGGGAGCGCATCTTAGTCTATGTACGCTACTGGTCCATGTCAACGCCGGTGATAACGGACTGCATGCTGCATGCAGACAAGTATGATTTGAAGGGAGAGGGGATAAAAAAGCTTTTAATGCAGATTTAGTTATACATAATTTGTCATTAAAAAAAACCCGCCGCCACTTTAAAAAAAGGATCTCAAGTTATTGTTGCAGAATTTGCCGCCCCTAGCAAAGTGCCGCCCGGGGCGAGTGCCCCCTTTGCCCCCCGCACGCTACGCCACTGACGGGCTTTAAAGTAGTGAGGGCAGTTTGAGAAAACTACTCGTCGCCAAGGCGACTCGCCTTTAAAGTAGTGAGTAAAGTATCAACAAATTACTCGCCACCAAGGCGGCTCGCCTTTGCACTGGGCCTAGGGTTTGCTCGACCCTAGAATCTGGTTCAAAATTAAGAACAGAGCGCTCTTCAGTAGGATGGGGCGAAAAATGAAAAGTTTTTCAGATCAACTTCTAATAGTTGCCAAAAGTTGTCTTTGGTGATAGTTAGCTTTTGTACAAAATTTGAGATAAATCGGTTAATATCTTCAGGGCGCTGCGATCGCAAAGCTTTAAAATAGCTTTGTTATGGATTTTATAGTTAAAATATAAAAAAGAATGCCTTTAGCTAGTCTCTTCGCGTTTTTTTACTCAAAAGATGTTTTCATGCATTAAAAGCATATGAAGTGACTCACAAACATTACTTTATATGATATATTTATATTTTAAAAAAAATCACTTTTTTTCACGTTTTTGTTTCTTTTTAAATGCTTGAAATATAAATATATCATATAAAATAATTTTTTGTGAGTTATTTCATATGCTTTGAATGCATGAATATATCTTATGAGTAAAAAAAATGCAATGAGATTAGCTAACGGCATTGTTTTTCATATTTTAACCATAAAATCCCGATAAAAGCTATGATAAAACTTTGCAATCGCAGCGCCCCCTGAAGATATTAACCGATTTTTCTCAAATTTTGCACAAAAGTTAACTATCACCAAAGACAACTTTTGGCAACTATTAGAAGTTGATCTGAAAAACTTTTTATTTTTCGCCCCACCCTACTCTTCAGGGCCCTATCCCGGTTAAACCACGAAGCTGTGGTAGGTACGTGGGACCCTGGAGTGTGAAATGGCTCACCTTTGCAGTGGCGAGGAAAGTTTCAACGAACCACTCGCCGCCTAAAGCGGCTCGCTAAAAAACTTTCCTGCACCAAAAAGTCAATCGAATTATTTGCACATGCTTCCTCAGAAATAAAGACCATGTCAAGTAGCGCATACTTAGCACTCTCCCTAAATAACAAATAAAATTCCTTACCAAAAACAATTATTTCCAAACCGCTTTCTTCCTGTAAAATTAATTGTAAAATTCTAAACGAAAAAGTTGTTTTAATATTTGGATCGCAGCCAAAAAAAGTCTCTTCTAAAAACAGCAATTGCAATTTTATTTAAAAACACATTTTCAAAATTGTACAAGAGAAAGAATAAATATAAGTCATTAATTAGAATAAAAACAATTGTTAGAACTTTGTTGTAACACGTGTTCAAAATGACAATGGAAAAAAATAACTCTTTAATTTTAAAAAGTTCAATAATTTAATTAACGCTTTAATTTAAAATGGCAACGGAAAAAAATAACTATCTTGGAATTTAAAATAGTTTTATAATTTAATTAACGTTTTAATTCAAAATGGCAACGGCAAGAAAGAAGAGTCTTGGAATTTTTAATAGTTCAAAAATGTAATTAACGTTTTAATTCAAAATGGCAACGGAAAGAAATAAAAGACTTGGAATTTTAAATAGTCCAAGAAATTTATTTAAAGTTTTAATTCAAAATGGCAACGAAAAGGAATAAATGATTTGGAATTTTAAAAAGTGCAAAAATTTAATTAACGTTGAAATTAGTATCTCAGCTAATTGACGTCGAAGAATTACGTGGTTGGCCTTATTGTCTTCCTTAGAAAATTTCGAATCGAATGGTACCTCGTTCGATTCTCAACTATCAGCGGTTTTTGAGGAGTTCAAGCTTCAGACGGACAGACAGACGCGGGCAGATTTTAATAGTAGTAACTAGCTGCGTGAACCGGCGTTGCACGGGCTTTAATGTAGTGAAGGCAGTTTGAGAAAACTACTTGCCGCCTAGGCGGCTCGCCTTTAAAGTAGCGAGGAAAGTTTCAACAAACTACTCGCCACTAAGACGGCTCACCTTTAAAGTAGCGAGGAAAGTTTCAATAAACTA
>JAXGGA010024572.1:0-11830 GCA_038373865.1 Uloborus plumipes
AAACCTTTTATACACTTCAAACTTAGTAAATTGTTTGCTTACAGATTCTTTAAAACTATAGTAACAAAAACAACTTAATGTTCAAATAAGGTACAGTGAACTCTCACTTATACGCCGCCTCTTTTATGCGCCTTTGTCACTTATACGATGATTTTGAATGGTCCCAGCGCATTCCATAGCAAAATAATGATAGTATCATTCTTTTATGCGTCGCTCTAAAGGTAAATATTTCACTTATGCGCCGAATTTTCCCTAAAATGTAAAAATTTAAATTTATTTTCTACAAAAAATAAGCATTTCTCTTCCTTTTCCTCTTCAAACTTTCGTCTTTATCGTTCACGGAAGGCATGTTTTCCGCATGAACTAGAGTTCGGAGAGGGATAATTATCTATTATGCATCGTTTTAAATGGAACAATTTGTAATTATGTATGCTACAATTTTTGTTTTCTCTTTACCATTGTAGTTACGTTACCGTAATTGCCAAACCGTAGTAATATGTCCCTTTTCTAAAGAAAAATTCTTACTCGTTCTCTCATCAGAAACTGTGTTGCGTTTTAGTCCTTTAAATAGGCTTGTTCACTTATACGTCTCTCTCACTTATGCGCCTTTTTCTGTTGGTCCCTTGATCCGGCGTATAAGTGAGAGTTCACCGTATAACGACATAATGTTTTCAAAGATTAATAATAAAGTATTTGTGTTTAAAGATTAGTCTGATTCTAGTAGCGAAACACGGAACTTAGTTTTTGAAACTATACTTTAATTCATTTTTTTAAAATATGAAAAACAGTACGTGATGTATTATGACTGACGTATGATAACATTAAAACTCATGATAACATTATATATGCATAGTAGAATGTGGGGCTAAGGAAACAGTTGAGATGGTTTATATTTTTCAAACTTATTGAACGGTAAGTTTGCTTGAAAATAATATTTCACAAAGAAAGAAGAAAGTATTTTAGAATAAAAATTTTATTGAATAATTATTTCTCATTTTTGGCAGTGACTTTCCATCTTCGAATAAAAGTGGAGAGTTACAATTTTTCTCCATATTCGCGGCAATGTGATAATTCAAATATTTTCTTGTGAAATATCTTCCATTTGTTTATTAAACAATTTTTCCTTCAATCATGGATAAATGAATAAATAATGAAAGAGTAAATAATAGTATGAATAAACACAGTAATTAATGTATGAGAAATTAAGTGAGTGAATGAATAAGTAAATGAATAAAGGAACAAATGAAAACGAATTATCGTATGAATGAAAGTGCAAATGATTTAATAAATGAACGAATGAATGAATGAATGCCATAAATCATTCATTCTTCCCCGTTCCCTTTACTCACGCGCACTTGATAAACTGTATTAAACATTTAAAATCGGGACTTGAATGATATTAACATAATAAATACTCCATTAGACATTAGTGAATTTCAATTAATGTTTAATATTCCATGAAAATCTTTATCATTTCAAATTAACAAACAAATATTTTTGAGAAACCACAAAAACAAAACAAAAAAAAAAAAAAAACCCTTCATATTTCAAGGTATCTATTTCTTCTTCTGGAATTAACTACATGTTTAATCGCATATTTAACATGTTTTCAGTTAAGTAGCGCTGCCAACTGTACCATTAGTCTACCGTTTCATTTTGCTCCACTACTTCCCTTTACGCTACATTGCCCTACGTACATAGATCGATGGATAAATAAAAATATACGTAGAGAGTTGGATATTCGGAAAAATTCTTATTTCTTTGAAGACTCAAAGAAGCAGTTCTTAATTGTCGCTGTAGTGTTGTAAAGTTTATTTCCTCATAGAAAGAGGTGATAAAACCCGTACCTTCCCCTATTGCTACGAAATTGCTTCTAGTCTATGAACAGATAACATTAACCTTTCGTTACATCGCACGTGTCGGGAGACAAACAAAAAATTCGCGATGTATCGGTAAGCGCTCTATAACCGAGGTCCTAAAAAACGATTCAATTCACGTACAAATTAAGAACACAAATATCTGTAGAAAGATTAATTTGTCATCATATTCGGATAATTTTCTTCATAAAAATAGCCTAACAATTCACCGTTTAATTCAAAAATCTGTCAAGAGATAAGCGCAATAAGTTAGCATTTTTACTGTTATTCATAATTTTTTCAATAAAGGTTACAAGATAATTTAAACTGAAATGTATGCATACTTAGATATATTTCTTGTAGTAAAAGTGTTGAAGTCGAGTATTGTTATACTATGAATATTTTTTCAAAATTAGAAATTTTGTTTTTCCACTGGTTTTTAAAATAAACGATTCAATATTGCTATTCTTAAGATAAAATAAATAATTCTTTTATTTTTTCTTGGAATACGAATCAAACGTTGCAACTTTAACTGCAACGAAACAACATGTATGGAAAGCATATAACGTTTGGTAACTGATTAGAAGAAAAATCTACCTTTTCTGAGGAATATAACTTTTTTGTTTTGAAATGTCAAGAGAAGAACGAAATTTTTAAAAAAATGTATAACTTATTGGGAGTCAAAAGAAAACCGCGATATATCCGAATGAGCGATCTAACGAGGTACGATGTAACAAGAGGTTTTTCTCCTTATTCTCTCTAAAAGATGTTCTACAATTCCTCCGCCCTAGTAGCCGAGCACACTTGAATTGGAAACAGCCTGACAGCACTTTCTAAAAGAAGACACTCTCAAATTGGACCGTGTCGGACTTAATTCAGGAACAACTTACACAAGCAACTAAACGGAACAGACATTCACACTGGTGCAAGAAGAATTGGGTTTCTGTCCTATTACATGAATAGACGATTTTTTTTTCTTCTGTTCTTAAATGTGATGAGTCCATCAGATCATTTTGCGTTCTGCGGTTGATCGACCCTTCAGACATTCACTACCCTTCTACTGACTCTCGTCTTTTTATAGAATAAGGTGCCAGTAGGGTTGTCCGTCGCCTCTTTCGCTTCCGCTATTTTCACACACGTTTTGGCAACAAATATGCTCTGCTGCTGTGGAAGTTCTTCCTACTGCTGCCATTTTAGATCACAAAGTATTTCACTTTTGATGGAATTATGACTAAGCGCAGCATTAAAAAAAGAGGTTAAATTCTTTTCCAAAGAAAACGAAAATGAAAAGAACAAACGAGAAATTTATCAATGTTTTGAATTTTAATAGACATTAATCAAAGAGAGATTATTTGAAGATTGGAGATTATTATCTGATGCTACGCTTCACTCCTTCAAATCAGCTTAGTGGGACATTTAAACAGGCCCGTCATTTCAAGTTTTTCCACTGTGTGGGGCAAGGAGTGCAAACACAATGCAACTTCAACGAAAAACAGCAAAAAACATGATCACTTACATCTGTACCTCAGAATAAGACTAACGTAAGTCTATTTTTGTCATTTTGCAGTAGAGGCCGAAAAAGATTGTCGGATACATGCAAAGGATGGGCCTCGCGCTCTTTTCAAGCGGTTAAATAATTGTGAAGGAATTTCTTTTATAGAATACTGCTTTGATGGTTCGGTGTGGAATAAGATTCTACATACAATGAAGCAAAAAAGTGAAAATCGCTATTTTTGGACTTACGTCGCTCTGGTTCTGAGGTACAGATATGTAAATACATTTATTTCTCAAAGCCGGGTGGGGGGAGGACAATTGATACCCCACTGATCCCCCTAAAGGAATGACTTGCATCTGAGAAAAACTCTTCCCAAATTGAAGTTTGACAACTGTGCATGCTTGTTTTTTTTTGGATTTTTAAAAATCTCTCGTGGTTACAGTTTTATATCCTTACTAGCTTTATACCCGGCGTTGCCCGGGTGCGTATTAATACAACATAGCATTCAGAAAAGAAAAAAAAATTGGAAGAATTCTATTCTTATTTAAGTATATAAAAATAAATAGGTTTGGGTATATAAATATAAATGGTTGTACAAAAAGTTCTCGATACAAACTCCCAAAAGAACTTAATTATCACGGAAAGTTCACAGAAAAATAACACCAGTTAAAAGCAAAACATGTATAAGGCTTTTAATCCATGTTTTTGCATAATTCCTCTGATAGGAGGATAAGAAAAATTTTTTCTGTATCATACATATTTTGTGCCAAATGAGAACATGAATTATAATTGTTTTTGACTTATTTCATGCTAAAATGAAATAGGTGAGCCTTGAAATGAAAATTAATTGTTTTAATTTTAATCTTTGTTGGAAAATGCTAATATTTAAATACCATAAATTTTATCAATTTGTAACCTAAAGGCTCATGTCGATTAAAAAATAGGCCTAATAATAGGCTAGAATCCTATAAAAGGGTCATTTTTTTGACAAAAAACTTGAATTTGAGCTTTTTAGGTTTTTTAAAATTTTAAGACCCCGCCTATGAGAATTCTAGGGCAGCAAGGAACCTCTGTGTCAAGTTTGATGAAAATCTGACGCAAACTGTGGATTTGTATAGAGAACAAGTATATATACACTCATTTTTATAGATATAGATTGATAGCAAACTAGTGGGATAGCTTGTGTTTGAAAAAGACTTCAATCACCAACTCATTTAAAGTTTAGTTTATTAAATGCAAGATACTTAGATTACAGTACTTAAAACAGTAGAGTCTATAACGGAACTAGTGGTTTTCGTGATAAAATCTATATATATAAAAGAAAGTCGTTTTAGTTACACTATTTATAACTCAAGAACGGCTGTACCGATATGGCTAAAAATTGTTGGGTAGGTAGGTAGCTTAGAGCCAGGAGACGGACATAGGCTATAATTTATTTGTGTCAGTTACATAAATAGAAAAGCTGTCTTATTGACTAAGCCTTTTTACTAAGCCTTTTTTTGACACCTCCATGGCTGAGCGACATAAAGCACACGTTCTGGCAGGTTCTGAAACGCAGTAAACAGGTTGTAAGTTAGCGGTGCGTTGAGTATTATTTGATTTTTTCGTGAAATAAATTATAAACAAACGCGTTTACTTCCCTTGAAATTTATATGTGATAAGCTGTCAGAAGCGATTGCTCATTCCTAGGATTCCGATGATTCCAACCGATATGCCGTTTGAATTTAAAAGACTTCAATTTCCGATCCGTCATGCATTTTTCATGACCTTTAACAAATCACAAGGCCAATCCTTAAAAGTTTGTGGTTTGAAACTAGAACATCACTGTTTTTCCCATGGTCAATTATATGGGCATGTTTACGGGTCGGAAGACCATCTGCGTTGTTTCTTTTTGAGCCTGATAATAAAACAAAAAATGTTGTGCATCACAAGGTACTTTAGTGAAGAGCAACCTATGTACTAAAATACAGAAACAATAATGAATGATTAATGTAGGTACTTAATTTTTTTTTGTATTTTCTAATAATAAAAAACTTAATAAATTCAAAAATGTTCTTATTTATTGCCTTTAAGGCGGAACAGAGTTCGCCGGGTCAGCTAGTAGCTAATAAAATGCCTTTATAGATTTGGAAAACATTATTTAATTTCAAATACACGACAGGAGCTTGGTCTTGATGAATAAAATTTTGGGAATTAATTGCTTGGTAGCTACAAACTACTTTTAACTCATATCAATAAATTCATAAATGATAAATCTATCGTCGATTCACTACAAACGAACATATTTGTCGTACAAGTGGTGAAATAAATTGCAGAGCTATGCTAAAGAGGAAAAACATAAATAATCGAGTTTATTTTTACTAGTATATTTTAACTGCACTGAAAGTACTCAAATTTGAAAATTTTCAGTGTCATTGGCACGGTAAAACGTAACTCCACAGTTCTGAAATGTTGCTTCCGTAGGGTCCATTAAACAAGGAATGGCAATTTTTCCAAATAGGAAATATCACCGTTTAAAAATTATCTCAGAAGTTTCTTTTTGCGTTAATTCACGTCAAGCTAATGATATCACGCATCGTTTGGCACAAATCCCGGTGGCAATTAGGACAATCCGGCTTTCATTCCCTCCTCTTTGTTTCGAGGCGTCGTCTGTGGGAATTTTCGTTGAGTATGTGAAACGGAATATGTGCGGAACTCAAAAAGAACAGAAAATAGAATTTGCTGCCTCTGGGTGCAAAAGTAAAGCGTTTTTATTTTTAAAATTGCGGTCCTGATATTATCATTTACTTTAACACGAAGAGTCATATCCGAATCTTTTGTCTAGGGTACTAATAAAGAATATACTACTTTTATCGGTAATAGTAACTAATAAGCTGCACTTATTAATATTTATAATTTATATTCGTGTCATTTCCTTTCTAAATCGGTGCCTTATAAAAATACGAGGTTAGATAAAAAGTTCCGAGATAAGAATTTGCTTAAGCCAAATGTCACTATTCCAAAATGTAGTTAATCCAAAATACAGCCAATATTACTGCTATGCTTTGTTCACGAGAAAGATAGACTAGATGTAAACAAAGAATTGCACCAGTTGGCTGCTCCAATCACGTTTTCGGCTTGAAAGAGAACAAATTGTCGCCCATCAGAAAGCCTAGCCGGTTAACTTTTTTTTTATTCCAGAGAAAATCCTCCCAAGTGGCATAACAGCAAAAACCTTTTGGCAGCCTATTTGTTTACTTTCGGTCCATCTTTTCCGTGACCAGAATGTAGTCTGACTTAAAAAGGTTAATTGCATTTAATATTTCGGAAGTTTTTACCTTATGGACTTTCCCCAAAAATTGGTAGCGAAAATGTACCTTTGCGTTTAAAAATAAAAACGAACCATGCAACATTAACAATGGATAACATTTCGTCGTTACAAGAAACGCCTTTTTCAATGCACAAAATGTGAGCTTATGGATATAAAGACATCCGACAAAAGCTATGGATACAAAATCTGTCGGATGTCTTTCCTTCCGTAAGCTCACATTTTGTGCATTGAAAAGGCGTTCCTTGTAAAGCCGAAACACGTTGTCTGCGTATTCCTGCGCATTTGTACTTTTTTAACGTTGCATGATTTACTTTTACCCCGTATTAAGTTAGCGCTATCACAGATAGCGCCCAAATAGCGGATACCCAAGTGGTATTTGAAGCAACAACAACAGATATGTCAAAAATGCTTCCATGCCTTTTCTTAACCGACTTCAACAAAGGAGGAGGTTATACAATTCGTCGGAGAATTTTTTTTTTCGTAAGCCATAAGATTTCTCGAAGACACCTTGACCGATTTCAAAAATTCTTTTTTTTGTCCCAAAGGGTTTCCTTTCTGATTCTTCCCATCGTCTCGTGGTCCGGGTTTGATAACGGGAACCTGCAGAAATCGTTCGAAATAGAAATCTTTGAATGTAACACTTCTCAGGATTACATAATGAAATTCATTTCTATGGTCTTTTTGAAATTTTTATGAATTTATACGATTACTCGAAGACGCCTGAACCGATTTCAAAAATTCCGTTACCGATAGATTCGTCATTTCTCAGGCTTCATTAGTTTTAATTGACGTAAGGTTTGATAACGGGATTTTGAAGAAATTGAGAAAACTCTTCACATTTTTGCTCAAATTTAAAGCGATTTGTCCAAAATGATTAAATATGAAACCCATTGTTATAAAACGTGGTTGATATGAAAGAGTAATAATAATGATAATGAGAATTTTGAATGAAGGCTTAACTGAATCAAACATGAAACTCATTAGCGGGCCTCGAACAAAAAATGAGAAATCCTTTGCATGGATATGACCTTTATTATGGCATAGCTGTGCCCCGCGGTTTCACTCACGTTTATAAGACAACAATCTATAAAAAACTATTTTAATTACATCACGCTATGATATGTATATAATAAATATATAATAAAATATTACACGGGAAGCGCAAAAATAAAAGAAACTTTGGAAAACGATTAGTAAGACTCCCAGTCTTACAAAATATTCAAGTTTTGTTAATTTTTTGTTCAGAGGTAGCCCGTGCAAGCCGGGCCACGCAGCTAGTTTACTTAAGAAACTTAGGTGAAGTTTCGTAATCTAAACAATGAAGTTTCGTTTTGAAATACATTTACACTAAAAAGAATAAAATAAAAATATTTTTGAAAAAAAAATTGAACCGACTTCAGAACTTCACTCATCATGTGCTCTAAAAAGGAAAAAATAATTTTATTCTTTGAACACCCATTGATACTACATTTAAACATAAGTTTTGAAGTCGGTGCAGAAACTATAGATAAAATGATGTTCAGCTATATTTTGTCAACATTTTTCACAGAAACCATTGAAAATTAAAAGTTGAATATGTGTACCATCTTAATATATAAAAATTACGTGTCCCTGATGTGTTTGTGGCCAATGGACTTCTCAGCTACTGAATCGATTTTAATCAAATTTTGTACGCAGTTTCAGTTTGGTCCAACTTAAATGATAGGATAGTTTTTATCTCAATTTAGGACCGCAATATATTTTTTATTGCAAATTATCTATTTAGCTACCAGCTTTTCTGTATTCTTGGCTTCTATAAGATAAAATCTACTGCTGGGTCGTCAGTTGCTTCGGAAGCAAAAAGCAATAGTGGTAACGATCAAGGATGTCGAATCGGTTTCTGGCATATTTGTCCCGATTCTCTTAATTTAAATTGTGCGTGTAAGTATTATTAAATCAATATTCGGAAAAGTATTATTTGCTTACTTCTCCTTTACTCAATTCAATTTATTAAAGCAGTTTAGATGCTTAACATATGCTATTTTGTATGTTTTAAAAATATTTTTCACTCATGTTTAGGTACAAATATTTTTTTAGGAAAATTATTTTAGTGAAAAATATCATACCTTTTTCGAGCTTTGAGTTATAAAATATTCATATTGTTTAGTGATTTTTATGTCAGGTGTATTTATACAAAGAAAGGCTTACTGCATTATGTGATCTTTTACCTATGTAATATTTAAATTTTTAGTGATTTAGTTCAGAATTGTATTTGCGAAGCGTATCCATCTGCAGCAATAAATTTGCAAATTATCGTTCAACAATACATTTGGTGTTTACTATTCAAAAAACAAATTCTTAGAAGGGAAAATGTACTGTTTTATGGTGCGAAGATTAAAATTATTTCTATACACACAATTTTTACCGTCACATTACTTTGTAACATAAATATACACCTTATAGCTTGCGATTCAAAATTCGACTGTTTCGTAAATATTGTACCTTTTCGGGTTTTTAAGTTATACAATATTCACTTTTTTGTGATTTTGTATTTCAATTGTATTGTAATAAAGAAAGGTTTTACTGTAATTTGTGAACTTTTACCTGTGTAAAAGTTTTATTAAGCGTTTCTATTGAAACATTATAGTTTAACCCATACCTTAGCCACAGCAACGCGTGGCCGGGTCAGCTAATTACATATATATGTGGTTGTGTTGTTAATGTAGTGTATGAGAATGCGATTTAAGAACCTGGATTCATTGAAATTTATATTTATAGGTGAATTATAGTTTCGTATGATTCAAATTAGTGTTCTTGTGCCGACTTCAAAACTTATGTTTAAATGTAGGGGGTATCAATGGGTGTTCAAAGAATAAAATTATTTTTTACTTTTTAGAGCACATGCCGAGTGAAGTTCTGAAGTTCTGAAGCTTCATTTTTTTTTCAAAATTTTTTTGATTTTTTGATAATTTCCTCATGTGAGTAAATAAAATCGAAAAAAGTAAGCCCAACGTATTGTGTTTTTGAATCTACTTATATTAAAAACTGAGTATCTTTCTAACTATCTTTCTAACTATCTTTCTTTCTAACTATCTTTCTATGTCACGCTTCTTTCTCCTGAACGCCAATGAACTGAAAGTCGAACCAGGTACCGATAGATAGGTAATTTTTCAAGCTTCATTAGTTTCAATCTATATAATTATACGATTTTAATTAGCGAAGATATCAATTAATAAGTAGTCAAGTTTAAAGCGATTAAGCCTAATAAATGATTAAATATGAAATCCATTCTTGCATTGCAAAACGTGGTTGCCATGCCATGAAACAATAATAAAAATGAAAATGAGAATTTTGAATGAAGGCTTAACTAAATCAAACACGAAACTCATAAGCGGGCGACTTACATAGTATTTTTATCGCTAGCTACTTGTAATATTTTGAAACATTCATTTGTTGAAGAGCCATCTACTTATATTAAAAACTGAGTATCAATGTCTGCTTTTTCTCCTTTGAGCGAGCTGAACCAAGGGCGGATCCATCTTCTGGTTAAGGAGGGGGTCATTTTCGGAAAGGGGGGGGGTCAAAGTGCAATTTTTGTGCAAAAATGGGGTGGTTTGGCAGTTTTTTCGTAAAATAAGTCCCAAAAATGCAATTTTTTGCTATATTCGGTCGGTTAAGGGGAGGGGGGGGGATCATGATCCCCATGACCCCACTCTGGATCCGCGCCTGAGCTGAACTTACTGAAACTTTCCTCACCATCTTGAAGGCGCGAAGCATCTCAATAATTCGAATGATTTTTTTTATACAGGAAAAAAGTAAAGGCGTGAAGCGCCTGTTAGCGAGCCGCCTTGGCGGGGAGTAGTTTCTTGACATTTTCCTCACTACTTTCAGGGCACGAAGTGCCCGTGCAACGCCGGGCCACGTTCGTGGTACGTCTTGAAATCGAATGAACATTAAATTATATCAAATAAAACTTCAGAATGAGGTAAAAGTTAGAGAGGGGGGACGTTATGCATCAACATGCCGCAGGAAGCTAATCTAGCTGCCCTGGCAGCTAGTAAAGTAATAATAATTGCTCGGGGGAAAAAAACGCTTTTCAGAGAATCAGAAGAAATAACTAATTTTTTTTTAAGATTAAGAATAAAAGGGTTAGCTATTGAAGACAACAAATATCTTGTTACCCAAAATCTCGAACTTACCTCGCCTACTACCAATAGTACATCTTAATTTCAAAGAATTCTCAAAGTCGCTCCTTTTTTTTTTTGCTTGGTTAAATCATTCTTTCATGTAAAAATATTATTGAGTCACCATTAAATGGCTCCAGAAATGCCACTATCTTACTATGGATTCATTGGTGCTATTTATCCTAGAGGAAAAATTAATTCAATATTTGCATTGCTAGCAATCAATATTTGAACTGCTAAATAAACATTTTTTTGAGGTAAATATAAATTTTCTTCATATTCTTTGTGTTTGTGTATTATCTGCATGAGTTTAAAAATATCTTGAAATAATTAAAATTTCTAAAAACTTTAAATTTCCTCTGAAAAGGAGAAATAATATACATTTATTTGACTCGTATTCGTGAATGTAGTTTTTTTGTTTTTATCCACACTAAGTTGGTTCAATTGCTCAGTTGGTCAACGCTAACTTTATTAGGAAATCGAATCTTCACTCAAAATTCATTTTTAGAAAACTAAACAACTTTTGAAATACATTCCAGAAGGGTTTCGCTTAGACAGATTTAGAGAAATATTTTGAAATATTCTGCATATCTATTCAAAGCCCCTACCCCAATCTCTAATTAGAAAACTGAATCTTAAATCAAAATATATTTTCGGAAAACTAAACAAACTTTTGAAATATCTGCTTTTTAACAGTATCGTTACATCACCATTTTCCGGCAGTGCATTTAACGCGTCTGTAAATAAGCGACCAGAGTTAGGGCCCTTCTGGTACATTCCAGAAGAGTTTCGCTTAGACAGATTTAGAGAAAGATTTTAAAATATTCTGCATATCTATTCGAAGCCCCTACCCCAATCTCTAATTAGGAAACTGAATTTTAAATAAAAATATATTTTCGGAAAACTAAAAAAACTTTTGAAATGTCTGCCATTTAACAGTATCGTTACATAGGTCTCTTTTGGTACATTCCAGAAGAGTATCGCTCAGACAGACATCAAAATGTAC
>JAXGGA010024573.1:0-11829 GCA_038373865.1 Uloborus plumipes
CATTTTAGAAATTGAACATTCTTGACAATGGTAAGCAATGGATACAGCTAACAAATAAAACTTGGTACTTCAAACAGTAGATATCAATAGACCTATTTCTTACGCATATTAATGACAAAACCAGAAAACAAAAAAGCTACAACAACTACAGCAATAAAACTTTGAACTTTAATTACTCTCAATTTCTGTTTTGTCACTTAACCCCTTCATCAACCAAGCCCTTCATTTATCACACACGACTCGATTACTCTCAAAGAGTGAAGTCTTGGCCACAATGCAAATAAAATTGTGTCTCAATTCATCAAACAGAAAGAAAGGACCCAAAGTTGAAACATTAAAATTCTTTTTCTCTTTACTCCAACTGACCCTACTTAGTTTCTCACTTTAAAAAATGTTTAGTTAAGAGACTCTTTCAATAATTAAAGTGACAAACTGACCTGGAGGAAAAAAAATCACTTATTTTTCAAAATGAGACTTTTTCTACTTTTTAACTTAATACCCACAAGAGCACCTGTCCTAACGGGTTTCTAGCTTTTTTATACTGACTGGGAAGAGTAAAGAACTTTTTGTCAGAACAAATTTCCCACAAATTGCTTGACATCTGCGTTATACTAGAACTTCTTCCCATGTAATGCCTCCTTCAGTGAACCAAACAAATGGAAATCAGAGGCTACAAAGTCGGGGCTGTAAAGGGCTAAGGCAGTACCTTCCAGCCTATTTTATCGATTGTCTGAATTTTGGTTCATTCAGTAACATGAAGATGTTTGTTGTCTTGCTGGATAACCACACCTCTCCTCTGAGTACACTGCTAAAACTACAGGTTGCACAAGACACTTTTAAGGGTGAAACGGTGTAGCACCAGCAGCATCCCCTGAAGGGTTTCACTTGACTCTCTATGGCACCCTTAAAGGCGCTATGACACCCTTTAAGGTGCCATTTGGCTCCTTAGAGTGTCATGGGTCCCTCATGGGGTGCCACATGGAGTCAAATGGCACCTTCAAGGGTGCCATGGGGTGCCATGGTCCTACAATGTTTCACACAAAAAGGTGCCTTGTGCAACCTGTAGTTTTAACAGTGTATGAACTGACCCAAGTAGCACACTTCGTTTTTTAAAGGTTGTAAAATGGTTATTAACGTTGTAACAACCGCTTAAAAACGTTTAAAGGTTATTTGTGCTACCTGGGGAAGCAACACTGACTTGAACTTTTTCTTTATTCACTGAGGCTTCGTGTCATTAAATCAACATGCGTCAATATCATTTTTCTGTGATGCGACTACCAAATGCACACGTCTGGAAATTTTCAATAAAATTTTGATATCCTTCAGACGCATTACTGAACTAAGCTCTTTGCCAGCACAAGCAAAAATTCATTCTAGATCATAATTTTTCATTATTTTTATTCCCTTAATTTGTGTTTCCCGTAAAAGCAAACATTAATCAGAAAGATTTATAAGAAAAGAAAACGGTTTGAGCAGTTGCATTTGTAATAACTTCAGCAGAAAAATGACTTCTAGGAAAAATAAATTTGATTATCCAATTACAGCTCGCATATGAAAGAATAAGTTAATTATGCGTGATATATTTATCGAAGGTTTTCTCCAGAATCCTGTCTGTTTTAAGTCTGTACTGATCGAAGTTAATGCGATTTTTTTCCCAAAATAAGATGCGAAAAGATTAAATTCTGAAATATTTTCAAAAGTAAACATAGTAAAAAATTTGTAATAACTTGACCTATGAAAAGTATTTGAAAAATTTCTTCAGGCAAACAAACGTTTAAGGTTTTTATTGCCTGCAAAAGTTTTAAAGAGAAAAAACTTAAGGAATGCAGTAAGCGAAGATATTTTGTATCGCTCCAGGCATAGTTCTTCGCAAAAGCATTTAAATTGAAAATATGACATAACTGAGAAAAATTAGCACGACACACAGATTGGAGCTTATTTCCTGTGGAAAATTTTAAGTATTTATTTTTCCATAAATAGGCATCACTTTAAAGGCAATCTTGCTACATGTAGTAAGTCAATGTTTGATTTTTTAAAAATAACTATTGTCATAAAAATCAGAGTACAGCAAAATATATAAAATCTTGGGAGCTAAAAATGAAAAATTATTTTTGAAACTTTATTGCTTTTAGAGAAAATTTCGATGTGGCTTGGCTTGTTGAAGTGTCATTTAATGATGAACAACTTTACTTTTCAATAAAATAAAAAAAATCAGATTAATAAACCTTTAAACAATTAAAATTAGAAACTATAGGCACAAAATTTCCAACCTAGAAACATTGGAACGACACATTTCTTCTGGAGCCTCAAATAATTAAAAAACGTTTCCTATGAAACAAAATGAAAGCAGGAAAAATATCAGCAGATAAAATAAGTATTTTAAATGCAGTAAAGTATAGTTTATACGTTTTTTCCATTACGTTGTTTCGTTGCTTTTATAAAGTCCCATTCATTCCTGCTCCTTTTAGTACAAAAGTGCATCTTTTATACTTTGCGAAATATATGTTATACGAAATAAATAAACTGCTTTTTGCTGAAAAATAAAATTAAAAAATAGCAACGTGATGCTGCACAGAACTTGCAGATTACATCGCTTTTCCCTTTCTAAAGTTCAAAAAGGTAAACTTCGAACTTACTTTGTTTCTCAAAATTCAAGCGAGAAAATGTTTCACGAACTCTTTTCAATTCATATTACGACAACAAGTTCTCACCGGAAATCAGGACATCATTATGTGGATAAAAGCTAAATATCTTTCCAGCTAAATATCTGCATTCATATAATCCCATAACATAATTACATTAATATTGGAAATATACATTTTTAAAAAATGTTCAGGTTGTGCAATAAAGGTATAATTTATTTAATTTTTATTACTACATATTTTGTTTTAAAATCCAAAAATTGTTTTTCGTATAGAACTATTACAAGAAAATTTTTACGAGTTGCATAAAAAACTTAATGAACATCAAAATTGCATTGCAGAAGTTAAACTTGTATAAACAAAAGTAACGTTTCGAATATACGTCGTTTTCATTTATTTGTCTTTCACTACACATTAGACGATGCTTTCCTGTAATACATTTATTCTGCTTAATTGAAACAATTTATCTCACCATATTTGTTTATTTACAGATTTGAGTCATCTAAGTTACGTTTTATGAAGAAAATCCATAATACTACACTATGAGACACTTTAATATATCCCGCGCTCATCAGCTAAGTACATACTTAAGTGCAGAAAAGGATATTTACTGGATGAAAAGGAGGGATTGTTTGTCTTCTAGATAAATATAACAACGCTTTTATAGTAGAGGCAATGTGTTTATTGCGTGCGGAAATTGCATAAGTATAATTATATTTCTCTTAAAGAGAGCGGAGAGCGATATGATGGAACACATGGGCAGCGGGGAAGCTGAGTATAAAAGAAGCATGGAGCGGTCGTAAGCTCGACCGTTTTTTTTTTCTTCCGATGAATCATGAAGAACGAAAAAAAAGAAAAAAAAAGTGACTATTTGGAGAAACCTGTTCTAGGAAAATCTAAATTTGATTGCCGCTGAAAAAGGGCATAAGAAAAAGACGATGAGAGGTTATCACGGGTTTTCGTATCGAAAGCGTTTATTCCGTGATTTTCGGCGGGAAAAATAGGGCACGCATTGTTCCCTCAAGATTGCGTTCGCTTGGTGAAGTATTTTTGGTCTCGGGTGGCTCGTTTTCTGAAAAAAGTAGAAATGGAACAGAAAAAAAAAAAGAATCGCGTTGTAGTCGTTTCATTTGAACGTCGATGTAAAAGCTATAATCAAGTCTGTACCCAGGTGGGTAAAATTTAAAGAAGTTTTGGATATTAGAGTTTGTGCATCGTCGGCGACTTCAATTACCGAGATTTACTTTTTAACCCATTCCCTGCCCCGGCCGACACACGATCGGCCGCGCACTTTGTGTAAAAACCGCTCCGGCCGACGTAGGCTCGTCCACAGAATTTGGTTCCTAACTGGCCGCGACGATCCTGTATCGTCACAGCGAACCTAGCAGTTTTCGCTCTTGACGATCCTGTGTCGGCCGTTTTTCCAGGCGCAAACCCTGTTATCTCGCTTCTCTGCTGGGTTTTGGTGCTTTGAGGGGAGCGGTACCAAAGGTATTTTCTTTGGGTCAAATGGATGTAACTTATAAGATATTAAGAACCTGTGATCGTTATATAATTTATTTTATCGAGATATATCATCCTTTCACGTACTCTTAGATATACTAGAGTATAATGTCGTATGGTCATGTATGGAGTATAATGCTTTAAATAATCAGAAGAAAGTTTTTTTTATGGAAGCTTTGTTTCCTCTGCTTTCTGCTATTTAAACTCTTGATGAACAAGTGAAAAAATATTCTCTTTGAGGGGCCAGTATTACAAGCTTGATTAAAAAATAAAGAAACTAAATCAGTGTTCCCCCCCCCCTACTTTTTTGACTGAACCTCACCTTCATTTAAAAGCATCTTTTGCCAAATTTGTCATAATTCTCCAAATTTATTTTCACAATATTTTTTGTATTATATTTTAATTTTGTAACTATTGTATTTTAATTTTGGAACATTAAATGTTCCAAAATGTAACAGTAGTAATGCTTGTTTTGAAATTAATTTCTGATTTTAACTATATTTTGTTATATGAAAATCATGTGGAAGGGGTAGCGCATGGCAAATGACTTTCTGGCTGTTGCTTGAATGGAAACCTGTTCAGATGGTTGGTAAAAAGCTTTCTTGGGAGACCTCCCATAGTGTTTCTTTTGAGTATCTTCAAGCTATACGACTGAGATTAAGTGGACACGGCTTTGGGGGGGGGGGAGGGTTGTATTCAAGTAAATAGTCTTTAGGGAAACGAGGGCAAGTTTTGATCTTTTGTAACTGCTTATCTTTGAAATAGCTCACACGATTGAGCTACTAAAATCCGTGCACTCAAAGTGCGATATAGACTCCTATAGAAATTAAGATAAATGGACCAACACTTAAAGATATCTCTTTGTGTTATTGATCGCTATGTTTACAATGCATCAAAAGTCGCCGATTCCTTCTACCCTTTCGGGAAGTCATTTACACAGCTAAGCTTTTTTTTATGATCTTGTACTAAAGCACGTCAAATGCTCTGTAAAATTGCATTAGTAAACCTCCTTTTAAGTACCCGAGTTACTTTGAATTGTCTCATTGTAAAATAACCACATGGAAGGGATTGGAGCGGCACTTTTGTTCAAATGCCACGGTCCGATTTGGTTCGGACAGCAAGCAGCAGTGGGAAGTGCTCTCGTGGGAATAGGGTGACACCCCTTTCCTCTCTCCTTTTCTTTAGGATGCACCTTTGTTATGAGCAGTTTAGCAGGGCTTCATTGACAGTGCTTTCTGTAAATGTCAAAATAGAGTTCAGTTTTTGTCCTTTGTGATACACCTAGTTATAAAAGAAAAATCTCATGCTCAAGGAAAGGAATTTTGTTCCTTTCCCTGGAAGAAATAACTACATTTTAGATAAAATTAAACAACAAATGAAAGTTCTTTCGTTTGTTAGGATTCCCTTTCTGCTAGTTGTTGCATGTAATTGCTTATAGGGATATTAAAAGGGAATATGTTTACGTTATTTTGTGAAAGCGATGAGTACTAACACAGTTATGTTAGAATAATAAATAAATTAGTGGACTGGTAAATAAAAAAATAAGTAAATAAATAAAAATGAACAAAAATAAAATAATTGTAAAATGATTGATAAAATAAATAATGTAAAATATAAAATAAATTACAGGTACTGAATTTGCGAGTTTTCCTTTCAAGTTCAAGTTCGACTGCGAAAACAACATTTTAAACCCCGTAGCAAAATGGGGAGAAAAGTGTTATCATACTGTGGCGAAATGGAACCGGTGAGTGATGCACGGTGCGGTCGCTTTGCGGCGGAAAACGTTTTTCGCTTGGGTCAGTGAATGGGTTAAATAACAGGTTGCGGTATAACTGTAAGCCGCTTCTGTAATTATCTGTAACAATAAAAATAATTGCCGAATGCGCCTTGCACTTACGGTGCCGCTACCCTTTGACCATTCAAGCAATTCAAAATAGGGTAATGAATTTTCGTGGAAGAATTATTAGAGGAATTTTTCATGAAGATGCATTCAGAGAACAAGTTAAAGATTAATTTGAAGGGGCAAGTGGACAAAAAAGATACGTGACAATTCTTTAAATTTCTAGAAAAAGCTTTCAAAAAAAATGTTTTGTTATTTTTTTTCTAATGGATTTTTCTCAACTGGTAAAACGGGGTCATATTCTTAGTTACTAACCATTTCTGTGACTAAGGGGACATGATACTGATGGACTTATAACCTTCATCCATGGTAAAAAGTAAGTTTCAAAAATTGTCATATATCACCTTTATCCACTTGCCCCTTCATTTGTTTTGTGCTATACTTTCATGCAGATAAGTTTTCCAGATTTGATGGTGAGAAATACCAAGTAAAATTAGGAAACAACTCCCAAAATGACGGAATTAATCTCCAATTATAGTCCCATCACTATTTTTTTAACAAAAATAGTTAACATTCTCGATCTCTCCTTTTAGTCGAAAGCATTTCATATGGAGATTCACTCAGGGAACATTTTTAAAATGAATTAACTTTTTACTATACTTTGACACAAATTAAATTATCAGATTCGATAGTGAACAAACAACAAAATTAGTAAACAACTCTCTGTCTAAAGGAATTGTTCTCTTATTTTAGTCTATTTACTGTTTTTTTAAGCGAAACTAGTGAAAATTATCTTTCTCTTTTAGTCGAGAAAATAATTCTTCAGCTGAACACTTGCTTCAAATCTCGAATTATTTCGATCCTGCGAATAAATTCCTGTTTCGAAAACAAATGAGAAGTGTATTTTTAATGGGAAATGATTGAATGGACAGTATAGTGGAGCTAAAAAATGCTGTTACAAATATCAAATTATTTAATTATACAAGTATAAAATGATGTTAAATACATCAAAATGATAAAAACTACAACTGAAAGTTTACCTTGAACTAATTTTATTAGAATTGACTGCCAGTGTTATAAAATACTGTAAATTGTTTGTTTCTCGCCTGTATCATGTTCGAGTGCGAAACGCATCATTTTTACAGATAATTATTCAATTCACATCGTATGGAAGCTTTGTGAAAATCCAAATTTCTGTACTGCTTAACATTTACTTTAGAGACTATAAAACTCCCAAATGCAAAAGGATTAAAATCTAGTGATGGTGCAAGAAGGTGGTCAATCTTTTTGCTTGATGAACTTCAGATAGTTGACATGAAGCCCAGGCTGTGTTATTTTGACTCTGTACAACGGTACAGAATCTTGCTGAAACAACCAGTTTTGGGGCACAATCCTTGTCAGCATGTGGCAATAAATTTCTAGATAATATTTCTTGGTTCTGTTATTCAACATTGTCTCAGCATTAATCTCTATCGATGAATTTAAGAGTTAATGTCCCACTGCTTGACATTACAGTCCAAACAATACTGGAATTCTTGTTCTGAAAGTGCTTAATGGCTCAAAAGGTTTTGAGATGCATCATAGAAGTCTATTAAATATGAAACACTATTTTTAGCATTGTAATTTTGTAATGTGCAAAACAACGTCCTATCCCGATCATAGAATACTTTATCATCTCGGTTGACACACATTCACAAATTTCAAAGAATTTTAAGTTTAAATAGTTTGTGCAGCAATAAAACCTTAAAATTTCCTCTTGTAATTTTAGCGAAACCCCAGTTCTGCAGTTTTGATAACTTGCTCAGTTCTATATTTTCTCTTGCAGCCATTTTATTTGCAGAATTTTGGGAATTCTTTTGTCGCAATAAAACTATGACATTTTAATCACTCAAAGATTTTAACGGCGGATAATTCGAGATCAAAGAGGCGCAAAACAGTTGAAAGCAAAGCTCTAGGTAAATGCAGTGAAGTTGGTTTAAAATAAATGCTTTAAAGTTGACATGCAATTTTTAAATTGAATGAAATTCTTCAACATAACCAAAAAATGGGATGGTACCAGGGCCTCCGTTTGGGGGGGGGGGGGTTAGTGGACCTCTAGTACCGGGGCCCGGAGCTTTGAGGAGCCCGTAAGGTTATGATTATGTTTTTCCAGTTTTAGTGTCAATAATTTCCTTTAAAAAAAAGCTGTTTTTCAAAAAAAAAAAAAATCTCGCTTTCCATTGCCGATTTTCAATATGAAACAATTGCTAGTACAAACACTAATGAATAAAACACGCTTGCGCAAAGAAAATTGCACCGCTTTTAAACTTTTTTAAAATCATCTGGCGATACAAATAACGTGAAAATAAAATCAAATGCACACTTTCGTAACTAAAAAAAAAGTTTTTCCGAAAAAAATGTTTTCTCTTTTTTTTTTTTTTACAATTGCAAATGTGCTGAAACGATGGCATAAAAATATGCAATTTGGGGTGGGGGGGAGGTCATGGGGGCCGGGCATTAAAATTGGTACCGGGCTCCATCGCTGTTAGCGGCGGCCCCGGATGGTACAATTAGAGAGGGTTACTTAACAAAAATACAGAGCTATGACGAATGAGCACTGCATCTTACAAAATTATATTGTTAAATCCATTACACATATTAAAATAACAAATATACGGAATTTAAAGAAAACCATACCTGATCTCTTTCTGACACTGATTCTGATGCTGACCAGTAACGTATTTTTGATCAGTCGCAACTGTTCAATATTTGAGCCTTTTGTTACACAACAAATATCCAATCAGTAGTCCAGGTCGCTCCACACATTTTATGTTATCACTCTGTCAATAGTTCGCATTGTTGCACAAATGCGTTCTTGAAGTTCCTAAGTACCCTGTTTATTTATTTATTTTTATTTATTTATTTACAACACATATTTCGAGCTCGTGTACTTGGTCACACAGGACCCGTTTATGAACTCACGTCCAATATGACAGATAGTACAAGACAGATACATAGTAGAGGACAGGGTTTACGCTCACGGAGAAGGAAGTTACAACCAGAGCGAGGGCGGGAATCGAACCCGCCGTCCTGGGCTTTCTAAAGTGACGCGCAGACCAACAACGCCGCCAGGACCCCAAGTACCCTGTTTTTCACATCGATAGTTGATCAACAGTGTCTTTGACGTAACCCTTTAAACAGAAATCTCATGTCGGGCGTACGGAGTAAACTGGAGTACCGGTTAGATGTTTGTCATGTAACAAAAAGTTCACACATTGAACAACTGTAACTGAAATAACGAACTGGAGTACAGATTAAATGTTTGTCATGTAACGAAGTTTGAACTTGTAACTGAAAAAACGAATCGGAGTACTGGATATAAAGCAGTATGCAACCGTGCCCTAAGCCAGGGCAAAGGCAGAAGCAGGGAATACACCACCAACTCGTTTATTTTATCCATGGATTGCAGTTTCGTGCTTTTTAGCACTCGTCAGCATGGAATAGGAAGTAAACTAGCTGGAGGCAGAAATCCTCTTATAGAGCAAAGAGAGCCACTAGTTGGGGGTGTATTCCATGTTTCTGTCTTAGCCCTGGCTTAGGGACGGTTGCTTACTGCTTTGTATAGCTCTGCCTTAAAATTTATGAGTTTTACCGTTTCCACCACCGCTTGCTAGTGTTCTAATTTCTTATTAGCTACCGGTTTTCTCGACTCTTTTTGCTCTATAACAAGATTTCCACCTCCAGCTCGTTTACTTCCTATTCCATGCTGACGACAGCTAAAAAGCACGAAACTTCAGTCCATGGATGGAATAAACGAGTTGGTGGTGTATTCCATGGAGTACTGGAAATTTGTCATGTAGCAAAAAGCTCTCATATTGAGCAATCGAACTGAAAATAGTGATCTTTATCTTTAATTTTGTGTAATAGTTACGTTATTATGAGTGTAATAGTTTCAAACATATTAATTTTTAAATCCGATTATTCTTTTGAGCTAAACCAGTAGGTAAAATAGTTACCAAAATTTCCCCTTGAAGCATGTTTATTCGCATTTTACAGATACAGATACAGATACAGATACAGATCGTGAGAAAATAATTGCGTTAGAGCTACGCTCTTTTTCGCTGTTTGGGTGAGAGAGAGAACATGATTGAGCTGACATGAAACAAATGGAAGGACTGGGTAAAAATGTAAGTGCAAAAATACAATAGAAAAACAAAAAGAGTAGGAAAAGTCAGAGCGAGGGACCTATTCGCATTTTATTTTTGTTCATGCTTATTTATTTTTGCTCTATACTTTGCAGGTTTGTTCAATCTGGATGCCAGTGGATCCTGTCTCACGTGAAACGTGTGTTCAATTCGTTGCTGGATCTCACAAATGGGCGTGGTATTTTCCTAGGAAGTTTGCGACAACTCTCCCGTACGAAATCGAAGAAGAATTCCTTGATAAAAACTACGAGCCCGTTCCCGACGTTGAAGCAAATAGGAATAAGTGGAATATTCTGTCTTGGGACCTTCAGGTTTAAAATCTAATGTATTTATATATGGTTTTTTTTGTGATCTATTAATGTAAAAAAAGAAAATAGTGCCGGTCACCTTGTCTAATGATCAAAGAAGTCTGACTCCCAAGGCGAGGTTCCGCGTTCGAATCCCGGCTCGGGCATGGATATACGTTTTCTTTCCTGTCTTTGTTCTTTCTTTGTCCGAATGTGTTGTGTCCTTATGGCATGTGCATACTGTGGACGTCAGACTTCACACCAAATTACTTTACAGTTGGAGAAGTGAAACAGTGCAATCCAAATTGAAGGAGCAAGTGGATAAAGGTGATATGTGACATTTGAATTTCTCCGATTAACAAATTCAAATTTGTGTGAGTTCAATTGTGTTGACTCACAAACACAATTGAAGAGGCAAGTGAATAAAGGTGATATGTGACAATTTTTTACATTTTCTAGAAAAAGCTTTCAAAAAAAAAAAAAAATATTACCTTATCACCTTCATCCATGGTAAAAAGTAAGTTTTTCAAAAATTATCACATATCATCTTTATTCACTAGCCCCTTCAATTGCCAGCCTAGCTGGCACAAGACAGTAACAAAAAAAAATTAGTTTATGGTAGCATAACCCAGTGTAATGCGTTTGAGTATAAAATAAAAGACTCCACAGACAAATTCGTAAACTTAAGTTCGGGAAAGCCTAAACTGGCAAGCATTCTCCCGGTTCATTTTTCTACCTAATATCCTTCAAGAAAACTTATTGTTGATCCATTATTTGTGGAAATTCAGTCAGTACCTTTCTTTTAATATAATAATTGAAGGGCTTGGAGGATAAAGGGGCTAAGTTACATTTTAAAAAATGAAAACTCTGTACAATGGTAAGCAATGGATACAGATAAGCAAATAAAACTTGGTACATCAAACAGTAGATGTCAATAGACCAATTTCATACGCACACCAATGACAAAACCAGAAACAAAAAAGCTGTAATAACTGCAACAATAAAACTTTAGACTTTAATTACTCGCAATTTCTGTTCTGTCACATAACCCCTTCATCTCCCAAGCCCTTCAATTACAAATCACACTGCTACAAAGCCGCTCTACCCTGAAATATTATAAAGGCAGTATTTTTTTTGTAATTTTTTGCAAGACACGGGAATTCGATGAAAGAAATAGAAGAAAGTTTCACGATGGCAGTAACATACAAGTTTTAGTGCCATCAACCAAATAATGTTGAAAAACGCTGCTTTATGTTGTTACTTTTGCTAGCCATTTTAAACATTCTCCCCGGTTCATTTTTCTACCTAATATCCTTCAAGAAAAATATTTGTTGATCCATTATGTGTTGCAATTCAGTCAGTATCTTTCTTTT
>JAXGGA010024574.1:0-11827 GCA_038373865.1 Uloborus plumipes
TTATGCGAATATCTACTCTTGGCATTTTTTTAATATACCTTAACTGGATTTGTTTGATGCTATGTACATTTTATTATTATTATTGTTATTTATTTTTTCTTTTACTTGTTAATCAAAACAGAAGATTTTTTAAAAAAATAATATGGGAAAATGATTCTCCTATTCAAAGATAATGCATAATAAAATGTAGTCAAGAAATTCGCCTGCTGTTACTTAAAATAAGTTCACATTAAAATTGATTATTGATATTGTTTAGGAGTTTTGACCAGCTTTTTCCAAGTCAAGGCAAAGCTTGAATAGAAAGTAGAATCAACCAGCTAAAAAATGAATTCATAAAGCAAATCAGTGGTAGCTCAAATTACTAATGACATACTCTACAAGCATTTTAAAGATAGTTTCCTTTGACCCCCTCCCCTCTTTACCCCCAATGCAAAAAAGAAGAGGGTTACAAGTTTGACATATCTGTGTATCTGTCTGTGGCACTTTAGCTCTTTAAAGGATGAACCGATTTTGAAAAAGGAAAAAAATTGTTTGAAAGGTGAGTCTATCAAGAGTGTTCTTTATTAGGTCACTTCTTCGGATGACATTAATTAATGAAGATATTAGTTAAAAACTTTTTGAAACGTTTTTCGCGATTTTTGAAGTGAAAACATGCTTGAAAACTTAAAACAATAGTATCAAAAGAAAGAAAAATTTTCTGTGTCTGATAAAATGTGTTTGAAACTTCCATGTCATATAGAGCTTGAAATACAGCGTTTTTAGCAAATGTGGCTAAGCTTTAAATTTACACGATTGGAGACCGGTGTCATTGTTTGTCGGCAAGGAAAGAAAACTCAATGATTTCATATGTTTATATGTTGTCAGTTTCTATTTGTTAACAATTAAGATACTTGTAATTGATTTTAGTATGAGAATTTTAACTGGATTTTTAATATTCCCTCTTCATTCTGCTTTTACTACTAGTAAATTTTACTAGTAAAGATTGTGTTTCCTATTCCGTGTTTACCATGTCCTCTCGAAAAGAATTAAATATATTTAAATGTTAAATGCTTTCTGACCGGTGAAGTTCATTTCAATGTGAGATTGACAATCCGGGTCGTTTTTTTTTTTAAATTTTTAATTTAATTTTGGTATTTGTTGCTATTGTCTTTTTTGCAATGTACTCCAAACAAGTGTTTAGCTGCTCAAAAATGAAGTTTTTCCTTCTCCAAAACCAAAGTCTTTCTTATTCTCTATCACTGTATATAATACTTTAATTATTGTAAAAATGTCTTATTTTTTCAACAGAATTCTCGGAAAACAGCACATTGTAATAAAATTAAAACCTTTTTTTAACACCTTGACTGCCAAGCTACGAGAAAACTCGTAGTATACTACGAGTTTTCTCGTAGCTTGGCAATCAACGTGTTAATGAAAAAAAAAGTCGCAAATAGTGCAGAAAATAAGCCTTATGGTCATTTTTTAAACCAACCTTGAAAAATGTGCATATTATATCTTCTGAAATATGGCACTTTGTCAATGGTCTCCTAATTCTTAACTCTTACTGGCCAACATACTGTAGGCTTGTGACAATTTTGTATAATATAAATTTTTAAACTGAGTCTTTTTCATAAAGTCATGCATTTGCGAATAATTTTTCCTTTGTGTACTGTTAGTTGAATCATAATATTCATTTCAGGACATGTTTTGAGTTCCTTGATCAACTACTTGTGACTTGGCCAACTTATACAATGGAAAGACATGTTGGCATCTTAGCAGATGCCATAAGGAAGGGTATCAGCGATGCTGATCCGGAAGCCAGGGCTTTCTCAAGGAAGTATGTTCTTTTATTTCCTGATTAAATTTTCCTTTTATCTTTCTTATCAGTCTGCTCCTAGTTAATTTTTTTAAAATTTGAAGCTAAGTACTGAATAGGGCTGAGCGATGCGTCAATGTATCGCCAAACACCGGTGTAGTCCCTACATCATTACCAGGTTTAGAATTCTTCTCTAAACTGATGCATCGGCACCGCACCCATGTATAGTACACCATTTCTAAGTCCTATACCTATTTCAATCTATTGCTCATACCAGTTGTTGAATTGGCAGTGAGCCAATCCAAATCCAGAGCAACCAGCGATCCATGTTACTTCTGCTAATTTAATCTCTAATCTCCTACAACAGTGTTTTATTTGCAGCGAGCCAATTCCAAACCGAATCTTTGACTGATGTGAAAAAATTAAGATTAGGCAGTTGGATTTTCAACAAATCAATCAACCAGGTTTTAAGCTCCTGTTAGAAATGGTGGGATTAATCAGGGCAACTGTTTAGTTCTATTTTAGTTCTGAGCTTGTGTATTTTGTTTTGATTTCCCAGAAGAAGGAGGTATTGAAATCATGTACTCTTTGACACTTGACTATGACATGTTTGTGTTTAGGCCTCTTTGATTTAGATTTAACAAGAGTATTTCTAAAAGAAAACAAAAGAGCTATTCAATGTTATATTAATGATAATTTTATGCAACGAAAGAAAAAGCTTTGAGTCTCAAAGAAAAAAAAGAAAAAAATAAAATAAAACAACAACCTATATTTCAAAGTTTGAGATGCAGGTTTTTTTTTCTGATTTATGGTTTTGCTTCATACCATGTAGCAAGTACAGAGTGAAAATTAATAATCTCTTTCCTTCAGAGTTTATCATAATTGTCTTAAGCTGAAGTCATTGTTTAAAAAAGTGTCAGCAGTAAATCGATCATTAGAGTGCCCACATTTGCTTAATTATTTCAAAAGAAAAAAAACAAGTAGAGCTTGGGAATATTTTGGGTTACTGGCAAATGAAGAAGGAAAAAGATTGTAATATGTAAACTATGCAAGTCGAGTGTTTCAGCTAAAGGCAGAAGTTCATTGAATCTTGTAATAATTTCACTTTTCAGTTCATGACTTCAATAAAAAAACTCTTTTTTTTAAACTTTCGCAATGCATTGCAACATCGCGGTGTAAGGTTGACAATGTATCACGAACATCGCCCAGCCCTAGTGCTGATCAACATGTTCTTAAATTTGCATGAAAATTAAAAAGCATTTCACTATAAGAAATTTACCTTTTTTAGCTGCAGATATATTCAGTGACTGTAAATTGCAAAACGCGTCATTCATGTTTAAAAGATATGTTTAAAAATTTAACTATGTTGATTATTTTTGTCTTTTTAAATTTTAAACTCAACACTTATTGTCGCAATTTACATATTTTTAACATGTCATTTTATAATTTTAAATCTAGATGTTTTAATTGTTATTTTAATGCTACTTGCCACTGAAATTGGATTTTTCTCTAGTGTGCAATACTTTTTTAAAATAAAATAAATAGTTCAATAATTATACTTACACAAAATGTTTAAATGAACCTCAGTGAGTGTTTTTAAATTTTTCTTATCATCAAATTTTGAATATTTCACTGTTGTAAATTGTATATATTGGCTGTAAAATGTGATGGAAGTATTTTCTCTTTTTTTTTCTTCTTTTTTCTGGTTCCAAATGGTGAAGACTTTAGTTGAAGTAGTCTGCTTTATAAGTTAATTATTGAAAAAAACCTCATTAGTCATAAGTCCCTATTGGATATTAAGGGGGAAAAAAATCTTTGGTACCTGAAAATAAATAAATGAAATAATAATAATTTACATTCTTTTTCAGAGCATTTTGGGGCTTTGCTGACCATTTTAGAGAACAAGCGGATAGTTTACTGAATTCTCTCGACAACAGTAAGCAGAGGATGTTGCATGATGAACTTACCATGAGCAATTCATCTAGCAGCAGTTCCCTTACCCAAAGTGGAAAACCTTATAGATCCACCATCTCTAACCATGCAGGTTCTGTAGAAAATCTTATGTAAGTGAATATTTGATTAGATCATACTGGTTATTTTCCACTTATCTGTATGTGTTGTGTTGCATGTACATAGGGCATTTCATGAAAACTGAGAGTTATTTCTTTACTAAGTGGCAACACCGCAAAACTAGAAAATAGAAGTGCAGGTGATTTTTTTCAAACTGTTAATTGATTGTTGATACAAAATTCTAAACGAAACAGACGATTTTATTTTCCCAGTTCTGTGCTTGTTTAAAGAACTGTTTTATTTGCCCTATATAAATAGAGATGAGTGATTCAGAGTTAAAAAACAAAATGTGTTGTGCCATTAAATTTTACTACTTTTTATACATCTCCAGAAACAGTTAAATTGATCAAAGAAGCTTACAAAGACGAATTTTTTGATGAGTCTTCAAGGCCTAGGAGCCAGTTCTGCAGACAAAAGGCCTTTCTTGAAATCAGCATGCCATCAAAAAATCGTAGACTAACCAAAACCTTTGTCATTGTGAACTTCTTTGATTAACTTAACTGTTTCTGAAGTTGCCCAAACGGTAGCAAAATTTTATAGCACATCGCATTTCGTTTTTTAGCCTACTTTCCCGTTAAAAATAAAAGAAAGACGAAAAAAGTATTAAAAGTGGCTTAATGCATCTAAAAAATATCGCCAAGTCAAAAATATACCGCCAAGTCAAAAATATATCGCCAAGACCGAAAAAAATATCGCCAAGTTAAAAAAATATCGCCAAGTCCGAAAAAAAAGCCAAAAAGAAACAAAAAGGTAAAATGAATGTCGAAAAATTAAAAATTTGAAAGTAGGGTATTGAGAAGGGGAATTTGTGTGTCAGTCGGTCTGTCAGTCCCCCCCCTAATAACTTTTGAATGAACATTCCGATTTTGACAAACTTTTTTTTGTTGGAAAGATCTCGGCGAGTACAGCTCATTCCCATATTTGATTTTTCGATTTGAAGAATTTTCGGTTCAACTTTGAACAGTTCAAACAACCTGTCCCGCGATGCTAACTTTTGCGTGAAAAGTCCGATTTTGACAAACTTTTTTTGTTGGAAAGATCTTGGCAAGTACAGCTCATTCCCATATTTGATTTTTCAATTTGAACAATTTTTGGTTCAACTTTGAACCGTTCAAACAGCCTGTCCCGCGATGCTAACTTTTGAGTGAACAGTCCGACAGGGTTCGTACGGGTCCTTGAAAGTCCTTATAAGTCCTTATTTTTTTATTTAGGCTTAAAAGTGCTTAAAAGTCCTTATTTTAATGTCCCAAGTCCTTGAAAGTCCTTATTTTTACTCTGCCCTTATTTCAAAAATCAGATTGCCGTTTTTCGATTAGAGCGATTTCTACACGGCAGGGTTACAAGTACGATATTTCCGCTTCAGCCGCACTTCGTTCCAGGAACTCTATTCAGAATGAAGAGGGGGGGGGGGGCAGCTCTGCTCCTGTTCTAGGAATCCATATCCATCGATGCAGGTGCCAAATCAGGAACACAATAGGTCAAATTTAAATAACTGATAAGAAAGTGAGCTACGTTAGTCGAACGCTTACGGCTTCCCACATGATGCTTCCCCCCCACCGAGTGGTCTAAGGAGTAAACACGCTCACCCCTCCTGAGAAGCACCCCTTTGTTCCGATCCCGCACTCGTTTCCTGAACTTGCACTTGGAAATTACTCTCCCACGTGTTTGTAGTGATCAACATGAAATGTTATTGGTTTGGTCGTGATTGTCAATTTTTAGCTTTAACATGCGTGAAAAATGCATACTTAATAAACTGTGGCTGGAGCGGGAAGAATATAAAAACTAGATTGAGACGGATAAAGATCCTCCTAAAGCTTACTGCCGAATGTGTATGACTCAATTGCATATTTCTAGCATAGGAGAATGGGCACTCAAAATTCGTATGGAAAGTAAGTTGACTTTTTATTCTTTTTAACGAAAAGCATTAGAGGAAGAAGTAATTTTTTTAAGAAAGAAGGAAATGTTTCTTCAAAAGGACATTATGGAGTCAAATGCAAAAGCTAATCAGTAGGCAGATGAGGCCGAAAAAACTAAGGACATTAACTTGTTTATGCAATCACATGAACTAAGAAAAACACTAAGTGAAAAAGAAATTGTAATAAGTTCTTTGGATGTAAAATTATCAGAGAAAAGTTTGGAATTAAAAGATATGTAATGTGATTTTCAGTTTCAGATTTTTCTTTCTGTTTTGTTATTGCGGGAAACTTTTAGGCTTTTTTTTTTTTTTTGTTATATTTTTAATTTATCTTTTATGTTCTGTACTGTGCATCATCCTCTAATTGAATTTAAAAAAAAGAAACATTTGGAAATGTTGAAAATGTATAGGCCAATTTGTTATTAATTATTTTGAGGTCCTTATTTTTTGGATTTTTTAGTCCTTGAAAGTCCTTAAAAGTCCTTGAATTTTTTTTAAAGAATTGTGTACGAACCCTGTCCGATTTGAACAATTTTTTTTTGTTCGAAAGATCTTATCAAGGATACTTCATTCCCGTATTTACATTTCCGATTTGAACAGTTTTTCGTTCAACATTGAACTACTCAAGCAAGTTGTCACCCCTAATAACTTTTGAGTGAACAGTCCGATTTAAATAAACTTTTTTTTGTTCGAAGGATCTCAGCAAGGATACTTTATTACCGTATTTAAATTTTCAATTTGAACATTTTTTCGTTCAACATTGAACCGTTCAAGCAACCTTTCCCCACCTAATAACTTTTGAGTGAACCGTCCGAATGGAATAAACTTTTTTTTGTTTGAAAGATCTCGGAGAGACTTTCCCATACATTCCCATATTTCGCTTTTTGATTTGAACCATTTTTCGTTCAATATTGAACCGTTCAGAACAAAAATTTAACAGCGCCTACGGGGAATTTAAGTTGAATGTTGATCCTGCACTTAAAGTCGGATTTCCTTCAAACTAACTTTGTAAGAAAATGGTTTTGATAAATAATGTTTGTAAAGTACTTTTCTGAATAATCTTCTGTGAGGACTCTGATTCCGACTCCGACTCCGCAAACATGGCGGAAATGCAGGCTCAGAAAAAAATGAGACTGTGCAGACGATTTTTTGTTTATTTATTCATTTGTTTTATTTTATTTATTATTGTTTTTTTTTTTTTTTTGGCAGACTATTTTTTTTGTAACAAAAAATTTTCATTCACGAGAGCATTTTATTCTTTATTTATATTTAACAACTGGCAACGGATTAAAAGTGAAATTCGAGACATTTTATTAACGGACGAGTTTTTTTTTTTTCCTTTTTTTTTCTTTGTTTGATAAAATGCGTTTTGATGCTCTTTGTACTTTTTTTTATTTATTTATTTATTTAATTATTTATTTATTTTTTGAAAACGATTGAGGATTTTTTCTACGGAAGAACTGTAACAGTTACATTCTTTAAAAGGTGCGACAAAGCTTTATTTGTTCGTTTATTTACTTTTTACGTGTCTATTTCATCTGATGAGAGGGGTATATTTTGCTTTTATAAGTCAGCTTTAAGTGCTAAAAAGGTATGTTTGACATAATTTTCAGTCTCAGATAATCGAGAATAATGATCAGATGCTAGAATGCCGATGTTGATGTACGGGAAAGTAGGCTCGTTTAGTTCTTGACAGAACTTCTTGTTTACTCTGAATCACTCATCTCCATTTCTGTCAGGAAGATAAAACATTTCTTCAAGCAAGCATGGAACTAGGAAATTAAAATCGTATGCTTTGTTTAGAACTTTGCATAAACATTCATTTAACAGTTTGAAAAAATTGCCTGCACTTCTATTTTTTAGATTTGTGGTGTTCCCACTTTGTAAAAAATAACTTAGTTTTTATATAATGCCCTTTGTTCATATGTGGGCTTACAAAACTATATTACAGAGTAAAATTTCTCTCAAAATTTATTCTTTGGTTACTCAATATTATTGTTAACTTGGGGGTCACTGGGTAAGTTTGTTAGTTAGCTATATATCTTCAAAAAGCATAAGTATTACTTGCTTTTTACAATTTTATTTTATTAAAGGTCTAATTTTTATGGCACGTTAGTATTCAAATAGTAATCTAACTTTTAACTCTTGTTGTTCCAGTCCCTATAGCCTTCATTAAATTTTGGCTTTGAAAAACTAGAAATGTGTTTTCAACGTAATCAATGTATTAATTTGTAGTGCATTAATTTCAGTACCCCCTCCCTCCCTTATGTATTTCTGATGTCGGTGAGGAAAAGAGACCTCAAAAATTCCGTTCTTGTTTTTTTTTTTTTGGGGGGGGGGGGGGGGGAATTGAAAAGAATTTAGTTACATGTGCAATTTGTTCCACATATTATTTCATTGTTTAACTATATGTTCTGTACTACTTTATCATATAATTTTGTAACTTTGCTTTTCCAATGCTTACTGTTTTTTTCTTCCTATTTTAAAGTCTGGGTCGTACAGGCACCTTGGGCAGGCGAACAGGGATCTCTAATTTACAGAATTCCAAACCAGACCCATGTAAGTTATTTGATAATAGTATGCAATGGTTAAATGTTTGAAGTTTATTTAAAATGTTTACTAAATGTATTATTTTATACACAGTAATTAGTCGGTGCTTTTGCATGTAGGGGTACATTTTTTAACTCGGCTTATAATCATGGCAAATTCAAATTTTTTGGAATGGTAATTAAAATTTTAGCTTGGGGCTTACATATGGCAGATTAAAGTTTATTAATAGTAGTGCTTCAACATAGTTTTTTATCTATTGATTTTGTTTTTAAACTTGCATGTCAAATCTCTATGCTCTTTTTTTTTCGACAAATATTATTCTTTTCTTTTTATATGTATTAGAATTTTTTTTTTTCATTTTACAATTAAAAAAGGGTTTTTAATTTCCCTTGTATTTCTTAATTAAAGCATGTTCTGATTTTTGTGGAAACTAAGTATTTAGATTTTGACCCTTTTTCGGTTTGCTTGTTGTCCCCTTTTAGCCTCGGGCATTCCAACACGATTGAGATCAACTAGTGCTATCGATTTGTCCGCTGTTAGGCGTGCCAAAGCTCGAGCTTCGAATTCCGTTGTTGCTAATCTCTCTAGAGGTTCTGGGGCTTCTCTTCGTAAGTTTTATTTATTATTTATGTTTATTTAAATTATTTGTTTTTTTGCATGGTAAGTTAATATTCATTGCATGTGTATGATTATTATCCTTTGTAGACAATCTTAGAGTCCTATGGGGTTGCTCTATGTAATCCTCTTCCATTTTGATTGATAGGGAAGAATTTTAAAATTTTCTTCATGAGTTTTAAATGCTTTTATAAGTACTAGAGGGGTCTGCTTTTTGATGTGTTTTGAAAGTATTTTTCTCAATTCTTCTTTTGGTACTAATCATGAATGTATCTTCTAAATATAGAAGAAAAGATGGAAAGTTTGATTAAGTAAATTCGCTATAGCTAAATTCCAGAAAAAAGTAGACATGACACTTGGATTTTAAAAATTAATATCTTGTCATTTTCCAATTATCACTTTCTTCTGAAATTTATGAATTTCTCGAATCCTATCATATTTTCCCCAATTAAACCATTGACGTTAGTAAATCAAAGGCTAATTCAATTTTACTCTTTGTGTTTTTGTAGAGCAGGAAATCTCTTTTTTCTACATACTTTTATTTCAATTAACTTTTTTATCAGAGTACAATATATAGGTTAATTTTTATCTCTTAAATATCTAGTTAAACTTTCTGTTAAGTAATTTGGGGGAAAAAATAAAATAAAATAAACTGCAAAATTTGTCTAATATTTTCAATTGTTCATTAAAGTCTGTTTGAATATATATAAGATTTGTCTGAATATATGAATACACACTGTGTGTAGTACAATGCATGACTCAGAGCAATAGACTTTAAAATTCCTGGAAACAGAGTTGGTAATTTTACCACTGATTCTGCAGTACTGGTATAATTTTACCAAATCATTCTATCATCTGGTAATAAAAATAAAACACTTGAAACCATTCCTTCATTATGTGCTAATGAATTGAGATGTTTCAGTCTTCTTTAAATCACTAATAAATTTGAAAGCGAAGCATGAGCATAAAGTTCTAAACTGATCCCACAAATATTCCACTAAAACACTGACCTTTTAATGTAAGTAGGAAGATCCATAAAAGTCCTTGAAATTTGTTTTGGCCACAAGAAGGAAACCTTTGAAGTTCAGTTCATGTGATGCCAAACTTAGTATTTGTTTCTAAAATACTAAGAACAAAATGTAAATCCCCGGGTGTTGATCAGAAACAAGAAAGGAACTGGTCGCGGAATGGTTACAGCAAGGTTAGGCAACTACCGGTGCAATTACAAGATTATCCAAATTGTGCATTGTGTATCAGATTGTTCATATGAGATTATCAATGTCAAAGTAATTCCCTTTTGGTAGTGGTTCTCATGTATCCAAATCATTAATTTTTTTTATGAAATCATTCTAAAAATTTTTAACTCTAGTGTAATTTTTTAAAATTTATTGGTATTTTACCAGAGTGATACTTTGTAACAACTTTTGCACTGCCTTATGATTTTTTTTTACCTATTGACTAACCTGTTGTGCAGGTTTTGGAGTTTTTGCCCAAGGAAAACTCAGTAGGTTTTAGATTGAAGTATCATAATAAATGATATTTCTCTCTAAACCCTGTTTGTATATTTTTACTGTCATATTTTCTGTCATTCTAATGCACTGTATTATTTAATACATTCCCTAGGGCAGTGGTGCACCCAGGATTGTTTTCTAGGATCAGCTAAGTAGCCCTCCCTTGAAAAATTTTCAAACTTGAAGTTCTAGAGAGCAAAAAAAAAAAAAAAAAAAACTGAAGTTATTTTTCGGTAAAATTAAGGGTGTTGGGGGCTATCTAGCTGCCAATTTCTAAAAGTAAAGCTCGAAAAATGAAATTTTAAGCAGTTTGGTTTAATCAAGAGAGTTCATCTTCATATTTCTGGGAAGGGTTTAAGCCCCTTAAATCCCCTCATGGGTGCGCCACTGCCCTAAAGATTTTTTTACTGGTTATTGTTTAGTTAAAATAAAAGATGTGCTTAAATATTATGTTGCTGTTGTATAATATATTAAAACTATTTAGTAGGGATGGACCGGATAGTGATTTTTCCGGATACCGGATATCCGGTGGCTCAGCGCACGCCGGATACCGGATATCCGGAATTGTGCCGCCGGATATCCTGCGAATATCCGGCAGAACAATTGCATGGCATGTTCGCTTATTTTTATGTAATGCAGCTTCAAAACAATAAATCAAAGTTGTTTCTCGTATCATTTCTTCAAGAACATGTTAAATACATTCAAATTAATTTCTAAGGCCTCTATGTTATTATACACAAGTAGCTCTACATATGAAATGAAACACTAGCATATTGTGATTTCTTTCTAAATTATGTATTTTTATCAAGAGAGACAAAACTTTAAAAGATAGAATTAAATATTTCTGTATGTACTCTAAGTTTAAACTTTTAATTACTCTTAGTTTAAATTTTAAAGCTTTTCTGTTTCAATATCATTTAATAAGTTTCTACCTAAATGATACAGTTATTAAATATTTCACCAATATTATAAACATGATATTTGATTTACAAAAAAAAAAAGAAAGAAAAAAAAACTAAGCTCAGATAAACATTTTTTTTTTTTCAAATTAATACATATTTTATTAGAATTTTATGAATTTAAACTTCATTACAAAGTAACACATTTTCTTATTTCTAATTCTGCAATAATATAAAGCAAAATTTTGCTTTGAAATTCTTTTTTTTTAAGAATACGTATGTAATTTTTCTAACATACAAGTTAAAGAAGAAAATATTAAAACAGGACCAGTGTCTTAAAAAATAATAATAATAAACTTTTACTCAAATAATCAATTAAAAATTTTATATAACTCCAAAAACAAAGGTACATATTTTTTGAAGATTCAAATCAGCAGCTTAAATATATTTTTAAGAGTTATGCTACAGTAGT
>JAXGGA010024575.1:0-11824 GCA_038373865.1 Uloborus plumipes
TCGTCCGTTGATTATAAATGTCTCGAATTTCACTTTAATCCGTGCCAGTTGTTAAATATAAATTAAGAATAAAATGCCCTAGTGAATGAAACATTTTGTTCAAAAAAAAATCGTCTGCCAAAAATAATAATAATAATAATAATAAATTCAATAAAACAAATGAAATAAAATAAACAAAAAATCGTCTGCACAGTCAGTCATTTTTTTCGGACTGTTTACTCAAAAGTTATTAGGGGTGACAGCTTGCTTGAGCGGTTCAATGTTGAATGAAAAATTGGTTCAAATCGGAAATGTAAATACGGGAATGAAGTATCCTTGAAAAGTTCTTTCCAACCAAAAAAAAGTTTGTTCAAATCGGACTGTTCATTAAAAAGTTAGTATCGCGGGACCGGTTATTTGAACGGCTCAAAGTTGAACCAAAAATTGTTCAAATCAAAAAATCAAATATGGGAATGAGCTGTACTCGCCGAGATCTTTCCAACAAAAAAAAAGTTTGTCCAAATCGGAATGTTCATTCAAAAGTTATTAGGGGGGGACAAGACAGACAGACCGACCGACAGGACCACACAAATTCCCCATCTCAATACCCTACTTTCAAATTTTTAATTTTTCGATATTCATTTTACCTCTTTATTTTTTTTAACTTGGCGATATTTTTTTGGACTTGGCGATATTTTTTTTTTAACTTGGCGATATTTTTTGGACTGGCGATATTTTTTCGATGCATTAAGCTACTTTTAATACTTTTTTCGTCTTTCTTTTATTTTTAACGGGAAAGTAGGCTAAAAACACGGGATTTCGTTTATCATTTCTAATTTACTAAGATATAAAAATAAAGTCCATTTATTTTCCTCTTAAAAAAGGCGTAGTAAACATCAAAAATGCGAAAAATTCTATTCCTGAATCAGGTGCAAAGAGATCGCAATTTTCGAAGTAATGAAATGCATCCAAAGCATAAAAACAGCAAAAAGAGAATTTGTTTTGGTAAAATTGTTCCATAATTGCATTTTAAAGGTCTATGATAAACATATAATTAATATCTGTTGACACAACTAATATAAAAATGAAATCTAAAAATCCATTTAACGTTTAACTTTAAGACTCATAAAAGAATAATTAATTTTGCTTTAAAAATTAAAATAATGATCTGAACTAAAAATAATGAGAATTTTCATTTATTTGCATCCTCACAAAGACTAGTTAGCTTGAAAAATGAGTAAAATTCAATGTTCATATCGGATGCAAAGATTTCGCATTTTTCAAAATGAAGCATCAACAGTATACAAACGGTAAATAAAATAATTTATTAATTCATAACGGTTTTTATTAGATTCTTAATATTAAATAAAATAATTTTAGCATAACATTTTTATATGATGAATGTTATTAATAATCACCGACATATTCGCCAAAAATTCAGAGGAAAAGATACGGAAGTAGGGAAATGTAGCAAAACGGACTCTGCCGGACTATATTTTACAGACGAAAAAATTCATTAATTCGTGTATATAACCGAAACACCACCCCATTATTTGAGCACCAATGATAAGATAAAAAAAAATTTAGATAGTGTATTGCATATACGAATCAGCAAGTAGCAGATAGGTAATTTAAAGAGTAATAAATATTCACAAATGACTCTCATAAATAACTCAATGTGTTAACTAATTGAATCCTAAACTAAGCTAAATAATTTGCCATACACTGTAAAAAATGAACTGATGTTTTTACAATAATACTGGCAGCCCAGGTTTTAATAATAACCACAGTAATAACCACAGTAATAAACTGCAAAAGTAGCAATTTTATAGTTTCTTACCGTAAAGTTATTAATTTTACAGTTTATTACCATAAAATTTAGCTGTATTATACTGCAAAGGCAACAGTATAACACTGGCAGCAGAGGTTCCAGCTTAAAACTGTAACATGCACTGTAATAAACCGTAAAATTAGCATTTTTACAGTTTATTGTTGTAAAGTTAGCAGTTTTACAGTTTAGTTCTGTAAAAATTAGAAATCTTACAGTTTACTACTGTAAAATTAGCAATTTTTACAGTTTATTACCATAAAATTAGCTGTATTATACTATACTTAAAACAACATTCATTTTTACTGTGTGATGGGTAATATAAAACACAATAAATATTCACAAATGGCTTTCATATAATTAATACAATGTGCTAACCAGTTGAATCCTAAACTGAGCTAAATAATAGACCATAGTAAATGTATATCCTTTTATCAATTTTCCGTAAATTTTACTGACCAAAAAAGAAAAAAACTTCTGCCCAAAAGAGCTCTTTTGTTATCATGTTCCTTTTTACACACCACTCTCTTCGCACAACTTCTATTCCTTCCATTTTCTTCTCCATGATTCAAATCGATAGCAATTCTGCACAGACACCCAAGAGACCTTTCCACCAACGATAGTATAAGTCCACGAGAAATGCCTTTTAGGGTGAATAGGAAAAAGTGAGAGACGTGGGGAAAACACGAGGGGGATAAATGGAAAAAGAACCAGAGCAAAATAAAAGCAAGCGAACGTTTCAGCATCAAATATCAATAGAAGTGGTATAGATATGGATTTTTTTCTTTTCTTTTTTCCTGCTCTTGTCCATTAGTAGTTGGTAGAATATAGATTGATAAAGTGCATTTTTGAGGCTGTTGACTTCATACAATATGTTTAAAAAGTCTTCTTCGATGTATAGCAAAGTACTAGCCCGTTGAATTTATTTCTCCAAGGGATTATATTTCAAACAACTATTAATATAATTTACAATAGAAATGTTAATACTTATTTGGAATTTGATAAAGTAATTAAATCACAAATAATGTACAAATATTTAAAAAAGATTTAGCTGCATTTTTAATACTAATTAGTTATTTCTGTTAGTAGTATAAGAAATTGTTATACTCTAAAAACTAACTTTTTAAGTTGAAGGGGAAAGAAAATATCTTGCAAATACATGCGGTTTTTAACAAATAAAGAAGCACGTGGTCCAAAGTTTTGGCTATTGGTAACTTAACTTTTTAGGGGCCATTTTCAATGGAATGGCCTAATATAGGTAGACCATACAGGAAGACCAACCCAAGAATGAGAGCTAAGAAATGAGAGAGAGAAACCGAAACAGAACGACCCCTTAAAACAGCCTCCTGAATATTTTTTGATCCCCTCTAATTAAATGATTTTCACGGAAATAGCAAAAGGTTTGCGTGCAAATTGCCATAAAGGGCATGAATAACTAATTCAGTATATATTAGTATCACATTTGAAGTAAAAATTGAAAAATAGATATAAAAATAAAAACAGTAATCAAAGAAAATAGTAGAGAGTAATGCAAAAATTTCTGAAACAAAAACATAAAAAAAGTGAAACATAAGAATGCATTAAAAAATCGTTTTTATTAAAAAAGCAACAGTTGTCAAACATTACTATTAATCAAATTGCAAAACTTAAATATTACTTATATTGCGTCGTAATTAATCAGTTCAAATTGCAAACAAGTAATAAATAAACAGCTCCTTAATTTCAGCAAAACAACTTACAAATATTATGTTTATTTACGTAAACATCAATTAATAAAACCTTAAGCATTGATCGTTTTTTTCGCAATTAAACACTTAAAAAGTTGAAATTCATGAAAAGAAAAAAAAAGTTGTTACTTAGTAGTTGTTTTAAAGCGAAAGTTGCGTAATTACCTCAAATACAAGAAATTAATACCCATTCTTGTGAGATAACTTTTTTTGGCATTTCATAAACCTTGTGTTCTAAACTCTTTCACACCCATTTCTCGTTTCCTGTAGTGAGCAATAAAGTTTTTCCCCTTTCGTTTTTTGGTATTTTTATGATATTTTTGATTTAAGTACGAAACATTTTTTCAAAAACAAAATACACTTTAAAGAACTGAACTGTCATTAAAGCTTTTGAACGAGATTCTTAAACAAAAGAATATTACTTAATGCTTCGGAACTCGACAAAAAAAAATAGACAGGTATAAAATTTCTTTTGAATTGCCTTGTTTTTTGGTAGTTCCTGAGTTAATTTATGAGTTAAACTTTGTTCCCGGTTTACGCAAGTAATAAATATTTCATTGCCAAGCATTAACTGCCTGTTTTTTTAAGTGTCTTAACGATTTTTCTTTCACCCAGAAATCGGCATTTGCACTTTTACTAAAGGAGACTTTGTTTGAAGTGTCAAAAATTCTCTCCCCCACTAGCAAAAAGTTTCCCGCGGATTGTGCTGCCTGCTTTAAAAAGAAGCACAATTCGGGCCATAAAACAAAAGTTTATGGGCATTATTTTTAAATGTCTGTCTGCGTGGGTTTTTTAAAATGCGGATTAATTTGCTTGAAAAATGTCTTTGAATAAACGGTTGTTGGCAATTAGGGTGTTTTTTTTTTTTTTTTCTTTTTCTTTTTGCTGGGATTTTTTCCCTCTTAAGTTATCAGTTTCTATACAGTGTAGAACTGCCAATGATTCTTTTTCCGAAAGAGGAGTTTGCAGGAAACTGGCAATATTAGTTTTGTTCCGATATTTTTTTTTTTGGTGAAAAAGGAAGTAAAGTTTTCGTTTTTGAAAAGCAAATACAGAATTTTACTTTGAAATAACCAACATTTTGGGCAGATTTCGTTGCTATGTTTGAAATTTGAAAAAAGCAGGACAATTTTTACAAAGCAGATAGTTGCCTAGAAAAAGTTCACCATTTTTATTACATTAAAAAGAAACGTTTAAAATGAAATATTATTTTTCACAGGACTGTCAAGGACAATGTGAGAGAGTGCTCTGATTAACTTGAAAATCGGATATTCTGTTTTAAATATCATTCGGATTGAAAATAAATATCACTTCACCCTTTTTTGCTGGGGTTATTTCTGTCGGATAGATTGATGAGTAATATGGTTTTTAAGTTACTTCCAAATCAATTTTATGCAGCAAGAGCATTTCACATTCGCTCATATTATTTAGTAGTATTGATTCCTGACTGGTTTTTCGTGAACCCCTAGGGGTTCACAAGGTATATGAAGGGAGTTTGCGAAAACAATACTCTAATGACGGACTTTTTATTTCGATTTTTTTTTTTTTTTTGAAAAGTAGAATTAATTATAAAATTTTTCATTATTTTACGAAAAAAAAAGAAAAAAAAAGTTTTTATCACTTGTTAATGAACTACTGAGCAACACGATAAAAAAAAATGTTTTTCCAAAAATATATCGCTTTGTTTCTTTTAACTTGTTACTGACTGCAATGGGTTGGCCATTTTTGTTTTCTCCCCAACTTCCCTTTTTGTATATTGAAATTAGTTCGCAACGAAAAAAAAAGTTGGAAACCGCTGAGGAAGATGAATTTAAAAGAAATAACGTTTCTAATCTCGTCTTCCTCGTTGAAATAACGAGGGTTTTTGTTTTATATATTTTCGACTCATAATATGCTTTGAGCACTTCTGTGCCCTTGGACAAATATGTGATGACGAGCTTGAGGTATTCATTTCTCATCAAGGATTTCATTATTCTTGCCACATTATTTGACGTCATGACGTTGGGGAGAGCATTATCATCAATAAAGAGTCGAACTTAAAATAACTTCAGCGTTACTTTTCGTTCCTTTTTTTTTTTCTTTTTGTTGAAAAACAGAGAAGAAAACATTGCCAGAAAAAAAAAAAAGAAAAGTAGGAGAGAATATATGCCAACTTTGGCAGCATAAACACCAATCAATCACAATGAGAATACTTTAAGATTTCAAAAGCTTCAAAATTTGAGCAAGTTTAGTACAAAAATATCAAGTTACTGCCAAGTGCCAAAATAGAGAATTCGTAAACATGTAACAATAACCGTTTTTCCTATGGAAAAATTACGACAAAAGCCTCTGCATCAATACTTAAATTTATTTAAGTTTTTACTCAATCTCTCCTACACATATTTAGCATTACGAAACATTTATGGACAAATATTTGGTCCACAGTAGTTTATTGTGATCTTTATAATTATAATCCTGCAGAATTTCAGCCGTTACTGAGAAGTTGGTTAAGTCCAGAGAAAATTTAGCAAGAAATAATATTAAAAAAAAGTTTAAGTTTACATCCTCTTCAATTCAGTAAGTGCTAGTCACAACACTTTGTCCCCTTATGCCGGGGGTAGAAATTAGCAAACAGACAGGCAACCTGAACGAATAAACTGTGTTCTGATGCAAAAAAAAAAAAAAAACTGTTTTTCAAACTTTTTTTTCTTTTTTGCAATCACGAAAAAGATTTTTTTAAATAAAGAATTGGGATTTGCAAAAGCGAAGCCGTTTTTCTTATATACTTCGCAAAAAAATAAACTCTCTACTATGGCTACATTCCCCTGTTAGTCATAATCAATAAAGAGTCAGCAAAGCATTGGACACAACAGAGAAATTTACCTCAAACGAACGAGCTATTTTGTTCTAATTTCATCATGCAGAACATGAAATCTCAACACGTAGTTTTCTCTCTCTCTCTCTCTCTCTTCTACATTCATCGCGGCCATATTTCCCAAGCAGAAAGATCACTATTCTATGTTTTATCGGACCACGCTTCTACGACTCGTGTATTGTGTCGATATCTTTCTTATTTATGTGGGTTCCGTTCAATATGATTTTCCGCGAATTCAGTATTAATATACAGTGAAATCTCACTTATGCGCCTGCCCTGGGGACCAACAGAAAAAGGCGCATAAGTGAGAGGGACGTTTAAGTGAACAAGCCTATTTAATGAACTAAAGCTCAACATAGGTTCTAAAGAGAGAGTGAATAAGAATGTTTCTATAGACAAGGGACATATTACTACAGTTTGGCAATGACTGTAACGTAACTATAATGATAAAGAGAAAACAAAAGTTGTAGCATACCTAATTACAAACTGTTTCCTTTAAAACGATGCATAATAGATAATTGTCCCTCTCCGAACTCTAGTTCATGCCGGAAGAAATGCCTTCTGTGAGCAATAAAGGCGAAAGATCAAAGAGGAAAGTAAAGAAAAATGCTTATTTTTTTTAAAGAAAATTAATAAATTTTCATACATTTTAGCGAAAATTCGGCGTATAAGTGAAATATTTATCTTTAGAGCGACGTATAAACGAGCGATACTATCATTATTTTGCTATGGAATGTGCTGGGACCATTTAAAATCGTCGTATAAGTGAAAAAGGAGCATAAATGAGGCGACGTATAAGTGAGAGTTCACTCTATCTGTGCTTTGGAATCAACAGCACCCAATGCCAAAAACATCAGTTTCACAGAAAGAGGTTGGACAGTTTCTAAACTATTTTCTACGGTATGACATACTTTTGCTCTCAGAGTAGTGAAGTTTTTAACAGTCTCATACTTCAATAGGAATGTTCATATAATTTTAATTTATTTAAATTTTAAGTGGAAGTACAACTGATACTGGTTATATAATTTCTGAATAAAAATACTTTAGGACATCTGTAGGAATAATTAGGACATTTGGTAAGCGTGATTATTGTAACTTGGTGTAATGGCGCCTTACTGATTGCAGTTGCAGCGCAAAATTTACCCCTAATCATAAAGTAAATTTGGATCAACTCTGACATTGGTTGTTGCTGTTGTTGTTCCAAGGTAGATATGAAAATATACCTTTCCTTATTTGTTGGATATAAATTTGATTTATCAAAGGATCTACATTTGATTTCATCAAAGATTAAGATATCTTTGATCACTTAGCACTTTTTTTGAAAATATTCACCAAAAGAGTCATTCACAAAGCTTGCGACAACTGAAAAATTCTTCTCAAACGAAAGAGCTATTTTGTTCCTATTTTATCATGCAGAACATAGAATCTCGACGCGTCCTTTAATTCTCTCTCTCTCTCTTTTCCACATCCATCGCAACCATATTTCCCGAGCAGAAAGATCACTAGTTTATGTTCCATCGGGCCACGCTTCCACGACCCGTGTATTGTGACTTTCTTTCCCGTTATGGGATCGCAAAGCTGCCAGTGGTACATAATCTGGCTTAGCTGCCGGATAGGCCGATATTTTCCATCTACAAGGTACAGATATAAAATTATACCTATTATGTTTTAAGGATCTAGGTTTGATTTTATATACTACTTCAAACATTAAAAGATCTACTTTTGGTTGCTTCACTTTTTTTATATGAGTATTCAAAAAGGAGTCAGCAAAGGATTGGACACAACAGAAAAATTCACCTCAAACGAAAGAGCTATTTTGTCTCTATTTTATCATGCAGAACATGGAATCTCGACACGTCCTTTCCCTCTCTCTCTTTTCCACATCCATCGCAACCATATTTCCCGAGCAGAAAGATCACTAGTTTATGTTCCATCGGGCCACGCTTCCACGACTCGTGTATTGTGACTTTTCTTTTCCGTTATGGGCCGCCGCCACACGTAATGTGGAACCGCAAAGCTGTCAGTGGCACATATCTCACTTAACGGCCGGGTAGTCCTATATTTTCCATCTACTCTTTTTTCTTCTTCTCCAGTACTATGTATAGCAAGAGCCTACTGTTCCGGACGCGGCGAGGAGAAATATGGGATGCAGGGAAATGAAAGATTGGGATGAGGAGGAGGATGGAGAGGCATCTTTCCTCGCGGAACACCGAAAGGGGTGTCGGCTGACGAAAGACGAAGGAGGAAACATTATGGATGGGGTTTTTCTTTTTTTTCGGGAAGCATTCTTTACGCAGTCGTAAATAGCTCTTTTAAGTATAAAACAATCATATCTTACTCTGCTCAGACAGAAAGAAAGCAAGTTGGAAATGCATTACTTTAATTAGCTTTAATTCTTTTTATTCGAAACTAATTCTTGACTGAGCACTATTTCTGAATTTTTTCCCATGCAATACATTAACTGGAAACATTCTCAGTAAGATGAATAAAAAGCGGAGGATAAAAACAAAGAGTTGTTTATAATAATAGTTAGTAATTTGAACAGTCCGTTTATTTCAATGAACGCAGTTATTAGTAGGTATAGAAGAATATTTGCAAAAATGTTTGAATTAGTGATTGGATTTCTAATAGTGGTTTGTTAGAACAAACTTTCATTCTTTCTCCCTTGAAATATTGCTACGAAATTTTTAACACGTTTCAGAACAGCTTTATTTAAGTTTGCCAGAAACAAAAGCATGGTAAATTAATTTTAAAATTTTCTGATTAATTTGTCGGGAATTGAAGGGAAAAGTGGATACAGGTGACACGAGACAATTTTTTAAATATCTAGAGAAAGCTTTAAAAAAAATGTTATGTTATTTTTTTAATGGATTTTTCTCAACGGGTAAAACGGTTCTTAGTTACCAACCATTTCTGTGACTAAGGGGACATGATACTGAGGGACTTCATCCATGGTAAAAAGTAAGTTCCAAAAATTGTCACATCACCTAAATGTGATATGTTACAATTTCACTTGCCCCTTCAATTTGTTATTTTCTATTCAGGTTTTTTCTTTGCCAAAAATCTCTCCAATGGAAAGTTCTAACTTATTATAACCAACCCTTCCATTCAGGAGAAATATGTCTTCATTAGTGGGCAGCACGCATCCATAGTGTCAAGATTACAATAGTCAGATATATAGAATCGGCGTCGACTTTGGAATCGGAAATCGAAATATACGAAAACCTTAGCATTACAAATTTAAGAGTAACATATATTAAGGAGAAAAAAAGTATATTGTAAAAAAATTCCAAAAAATGAACACTATTGAATTTAAAAAAAAAACCTTTTCTGGGACGAATAATTTAATTTTTGGACTAGCAGCTAATGAGCTCAACTATTTCCAAGATGTATTTGTATACAGTGGCGCAGTGAAGGAGAAGATTTGGGGGTAAAAACATCCCTCAGATTCTTTGGTTAAACATTATTGCCCATATTCCCATCCTAATACAATAGTTTATATTTATGTAACGCTATTTTGATCAGAAGAAAATCCCCCAAAAGATAATTCTGGCTTCCTTAGTGACTGTATGGATGCGGTAGCAAAGTATAAGATGTTGTCTGACCATGGAAGGAACACATAAGCATAATTTTTTTCAGAAATTTATAAGTACAGGACATTCAGAACGTTTTAACTGATATGGGTAGTTATTAATATTAAGTGCACCAATTTTGTAGATGATACCCGATTGTAGATGATACCCTCCTCCGCAGCACTTCGGTGGACAAACACATTTTCTGCTCACTTCCTGTTTGAAATTATATGGAAGGAAGTTATACCGTTGCCACTGCATCAAAGAAAAAGCTTTTGAAGCTTTTTTTTTTCTACCTATATTTTTCTTGGAGGGTTACCTTAAATGAATGAAATTATTGTTACGACAAAAAAGATCTTTTGACAGAAAGGAACTTCAACTGAAACTGGTTATTTCAGCAATAAGGAAGGATAAGAGAAAATTTTTGAGGGAAATGTATTAAAAAAAAAAGAAATTGCACTTCTCCAAGAGAATAACTCAAAACATGCATATCAATTTTTTGCAACAAAATAAATTCCAAACATATTTTCGAAAGTTTCGAGTTGAATTTATTCTACCCTAGACTTTCCAAAAGATAATGTAAACCTATTTCGGGGTGCCCTAATTATCGGTACGTGCTCAGTTCATTTCGAATCTCTTTCGCATTCTTCCGTCGATATCGGAATGCAGGGGAACCTGCCGGATTTATGGGTCCCGAGACAGGATCGGTAATTACCTTTGGACCCCGGTCGATTCTCCCGGACTTTATTTATGCCGGAGAAACACAGGAAACGCGGAGGACACCAAATTACGAGGCAGAAGGCTGGCATCGTATATTAAAGAAGAGTTTTGCTAATTTGGGTTTTTGAGGCCGAATTAGGAAGAGGAGGCTCGGCTATGGCTTTTATTTATTATTTATGGTGGAAGTTGGATGAAATGTCTGTTAATTTATGGTTCGGATGGTATGTGTGTTCTGGAGTTTATTTTTTTTAATTATTGGAATTGTTTCTTGTTAACTTAATCAATTAATGAAATTAGAGCGAAAGATAATCTAGTTGTTCTGAGGTTACCATTTTATAAAAGATATTTTAGGGTTCAAAACCACTAGTATCGACATAACGCGGAAGTACTCTTACTTTACTTATTTTTAAAAGAAAAAAAAAGAATTAAAATTAAGGAAATAACTTGAAGAAAAAAAAGCCATTAGAATTTGTAAAATAAGAAAGAAAAAGCATAATGCTTTTCACAGTAGTTTGAGGGTTATATTTTTCATAGAGAGGTTCAAGTCCCATGAACTCGTGTGACCGATTAAGATAGCAGGGGCCATAGACCAACCACTTTTTCGCCAACTTTTGAATGCAAGTATTAAAAACAAGATAATTACAAATAGTTTTTACTTTCTTTTTCCTTTATTTCTTGAATTTTTTCTTCCATTTATTTATCCTATTCCATTTATTTATGCCATTTTTCTGTTCACACCGACTAACATAACCGAATAGAAAAATTTTGAAAATCCTATAGTATCGGGAAGCCAATTGTTTTATATGCCTTGATCAATCAAAACTAAAATTGATATTTATATTTTCCTATTCACATTAATTGATTATAGCATAAATATATATTTTATGCAGATAGTATGCATATAATAGTGGCCAGTTAACCATCACAAAGGTTTAGCGCTTGACAGTCACTCAAAAGTTTTTAGCAGCAATCTTTAGAAAAACATACAAAAGTAAATTGCTATTTTTCAATGGTTTAAAATAAAATAAAATCATGTCTCACTTTTGTATTTTTATGAGACTACACATGTAAGAAACATTATTCATGCTTAAATAGATATTTTCTCTTCCAGTTTTAATGCAACACTTTATCATCACTAATATTT